>OY757907.1:73763125-73898125 GCA_963585895.1 Sepioteuthis lessoniana
TCCCTTTTAACGGTCGGTCTTGGGAGTTGTTAGTTCAAACACAGAGGGTAGGGGAAATTAACCTTACTTTCCCCTTCTCAATGGCATACCACGTCAGAAGAAAGGGATAAAATAAAAGACATAAGAAAATAAGGTAATTGCGTTCACTCTCCCTTTTTTCCTTTCTTTCTTTTTTCCACTTCACTTTTCTTTTATTTCCTTTCTTCTTCACGCTTTGACGAATTTTCCCTCTCGTCTCTTTTAAATTTCAACATTGAGGAACAGAATTCCTTTTTCCTCATTTTCTTTTCTTTTTTTTTTCTCTAATCTTCTGTTCCTTCTTTTCTTCCTCGCGTATTGACCCTCTAATATTTCAACCTTGAGGAAGAGAATTCCTTTTTCCTTCTTTTATCCTCTTCCTCTTTTCGTCATTTTTTGACGAGTTTCTAGTCTTCATTAAATATCAAACTTTGAGGAAGAAAATTCCTTTTTCCCAATCGTCTTTTTCTTTCTATCAACACCGTGAAAGACCATTCTGCTACTACATTTTCGTGGATCATCAGAGAATAAGCCTGGATACCTTTTTATCAACTTCTCTAAGTCCTCTCGCTCTGCTACTGACAAATGGCTTAACTTTTCCTCGAACTTATTCAGCATTTCCGAGTTCTTAAGCTTGAGAGGTGGGCCTTCTCGACGGACATATTTTTTAAATCAGTTTGCATGACACGCTTGTGTCTTCTTCCTTCCCTCGTGGGTATCGGTTCTATATGTCCTCTCGTCGATTTTCTGTGATATTACATATGGACCTATGTATTTTCCATCACATTGGGGTCCTCTATTTGGGGATAACAGTAGGACCTCTTCGCCCTTTTCAATCTCTCTCTTCTTCGCCATTTGTGAGGGTCCTCTTATCCTTTTCTTATCCTCTCGATAAGTGTTAGGGAATTTATTCCCATTATTTGTTGGACTTCCAACTTTTCTCTGATGACCGGTCTCTTTGTCTTTCGCTTTCCTGAGATGTGGAAGCTTCACTTCTTTACTGTCCACCTTCCCGATCTGCGAGAGCCTACGCAGGTTATATCACGCTCGTGGCTCTGCCGCCATCTTGTCTTCTTCATTTTTGGCATTCATTTTCGCCATCTTGTTTTTTTACATTTTTGGCATTCATTTTCGCCATCTTACTCGGTCGACACTTTTTAATTTCAACTTCATTTCCCAGTATGAGGGAGATTCCTTACATAGGTAGCTTATCTACCACTCCAACTTGAATTGGTCCATTTTTCCACTTAGACTTTAGAGTTATTATACATAGCGGTATTTTAATCCTCTTCCCGCCAATGCCCTCTATCAGTACAGTCTCACGTGCTGCTTCTATGACACCTTTAGGTACTTTCTCTCGTAGAAGTAATGACTGAAATGCCCCTGTATCTCGTAAAATTGATACTTCTACTGGTCCTCCATGCGGGCCTCTTATGACCCCTCTCTTCGTCTAAGGTCGATAAGACTGGTTTACTTTGGCTGTTGTGACAGCTCCTTGCGGTTTTCCCGCCTGGGTTCGGTTAGTTCCCGGACCTTTCCCTAGCTGACACCTTATGGCTATGTGTCCAGCTTTTCCACATTTATAGCAGACCACTGTTCTGCTGTTACTCTGGAAGGTTCTTCTATTCTCTTACTTAGGCTTTTCTTCTGGGGTGAACTGTGCTTTAAACATCATTCTCCTTCCTTGGCTCCCCGTGTACGTTTTTTCCTTAGTTTTTCGGTGTGTAATGGTGTACTCATCTGCCAGTGCGGCTATTTCATAACTCAGGTCATTCTTCCTTTCACTCAGGTGAACCCTGATTTCCTCTGGAACACAGTTTAAAAATTCTTCAGCTAATATTAGCTGCCGGAGTTTCTCTACGTCTCCTTCTATCCTCTTAGAGTCACACCATTTCTCCAGCGCATTCTCCTTTTCTCGCAGAAATTCCTCATAAGACTGTTTTTCTTTTTTTATCTGCGTTCTAAACCTCTGTCTATAAGCTTCTGGAACCAACTCGAAGCATTTGAGAACCGCTGCTTTCACCAATTCATAGTCAGCGCAATTTTCCGTCGACAGAGTCGCATATGCCCTCTGGGCCTTTCCCGTTAGTACAGTCTGGAATAACATTGACCAACATTCTCTTGGCCATCCGAGGTTGAGTGCAGTTCGCTCAAAATGTGCGAAGTATTCGTTAACGTTGGCTTCTTCAAATTATGGGACTAGTCTCGCTTGCTTCGTCACTTCGAAACTGTCATGGCTTCCTCTGCGTCCGCTTCTCGCCAAGTCAATCCCTCGCAACCTCGTCTTTTGCTTAATTCTAGCTTTCTCTAGCTCCATCCTATTTCTCTCTAATTCCATTCGTGCTTGTATTTTAGCCTTCTTTAGCTCAATTTGCGCTGGTGTCATTTTTGCTATTACCCTCGGAAGCTCTTCTAATGCTGTTTCTTCAAATACATTCTCGTCCACCATGTGCTCAGTTATTTTCCTCACGAGTTCATCTATATATATATATGTATGTGTATATATACATATATATATATATGTATGTGTATATATATATAGATATGTATGTGTGTATATATATGTGTGTGTATATATATATTCATAAATCAATGGGTATATATATATATATATATGTATGTGTGTATATATATGTAT
This sequence comes from Sepioteuthis lessoniana, assembly GCA_963585895.1. Lineage (NCBI taxonomy): Eukaryota > Metazoa > Mollusca > Cephalopoda > Myopsida > Loliginidae > Sepioteuthis > Sepioteuthis lessoniana. Next base: position 73,765,782 of record OY757907.1, read on the forward strand.
TCGTATACATATATGTAAGTGTATATATATATGTAGGTATGTATGAATATATATATATATGTGCATATATATATGTATGTGTATATATACATATGTACGTGTATACATATATGTGTGTGTATATATATATACGTATGTGTATATATATATGTATGTGTATATATATTTGCATGTGTGTATATAAATATATATATATATGTATATGTGTGTATGTATATATATATATATATGTGTGTGTGTAAATATATATATATGTATGTGTATATATATACATATATGTATGTGTATATATATGTATATATATATATACACATGCAAATATATATACACATACATATATATATACACATACGTATATATACATATATATGTATATGTGTGTATATATATATATATGTGTGTGTGTATGTGTGTAAATATATATATATGTATGTGTATATATATACATATATGTACGTGTATATATATGTATATATATATGTGTGTGTGTATATATATATATGTATGTTTGCATATATATGTATGAGTATATGTATGTGTATGTATATATATATATATATATATGTGTGTATGTATATATATACATGTATATATATATATCTGTATATATATGTAAATATATATATTTATATATGTATATATATGTATATGTATATATGTATATAAGTATATGTATATGAATATATATACGTATATATATGTGTGTATATATATATATGTGCATATATATATATGTATATATATGTGTGTGTGAATATATATAGATGTGTGTATATATGTGTGTGTATATATATATATGTTTGTATATATATACATGTATGTGTATATATATATATATATATATATATGTATGTTTATATATATATATGTATGTATATATGTGTATATATATATGCATGTGTATATATATATATATAAGCGTATATATATATATGTATGTGTATATATGAATATGTATATATATATATGTATATATATACGTATATATATATATGTATGTGTATATATATATATATGTATGTGTATATATATATATGTATGTATATATATGTATGTATATATATATGTATGTGTAAATATATGTATATGTATATATATGTATGTGTATATACATATGTATATGTATATATGTATGTGTATATATGAATATATATATAGATATGTATGTGTATATATATATGTATGTATATATATATGTATGTGTATATATATATGTATGTATATATATATATGCATGTGTATATATATATATATATTTATGTGTACATAGATTTATATATATGTACGTGTATATATATGTATGTGTATATATATACGTATGTGTATATATATATATATTTATGTGTATATATATATGTATGTGTGTGTATATATATACATGTATGTGTATGTATATACATGTATGTGTATGTATATATATATATATATGTATGTGTCTACATATATATATGTGTGTCTATATATATGTATGCATATATATATATATATGTATATATATATATGTATAGATACACATATATATATATGTATATATATGTATGTATGAATGTATGTATATATGTATATATATAAGTATATATGTATATGTATATATATATATCTATATATATATGTCAAAATAGATATGTATATATATATATATATATGTATGTTTATATATATATATATATATATATATATATATATATATATATATATATATGTTTTAGTAGCAAGATATTGTTTTTGTAGCATGATAATATTACTCGTAAGAAGTTAAGTAAAAAAAGAAATCTTCAAACATTCCACTGAATTTTGAGACAAAAAGACTTTTATAAGTTTGATTTTTAAAAACAGTATCTTGAACATTTTTACTTTGAATTAATTTGATTGAATTTAATTTGTTGCATTTTTTAATATTTTTAATTAATTATTTTTGCTTATTTGTTGTTGTTTCTTGTTTGTTCCTAAATTCTAATGATACTATTGTTGGTTGCTTGATTGTTATATTTGAATGATTCCGATTTAAAAATTCTTGCAATTTAAACAAAAGTGATTGTGATTTTTCATAATTAAATTAAGAATATTAAAATTTAAGCAATGTTTGTTAAATTGTTTTTAAAATTTAGACGAATAAACGAATAATTTTGTCTTTAAAACTGTGTTTATTTACAAACCCGACCGACAGTCGTGTTTGTAGTCGTGTTTATGTTTGTATTTTCTTGTTAATTATTGTTTTCCTTAATTTTAATCAAAATTAATGAAAACCAGTATAAATCAAAACATGTCTCTTTCTTTTCTTTCTTATTCCATTTCAAAAAGTTTTAAAATCTTTATTTAAAAAAAAACGACTTTGTGATTATAATTCAACGTTGTCATGAAGCGAGAGATTCATAGATCCACTGACGTGACGTCACATATGATCGAGCAGGCCTGGGTATTATAGCGACGGCTACGATTCAGCACAGGCTGTTGCTGGCGTGTCGTAAAGCCATCACTCAGCAAACACTTGCACTTTCCTACCGCCACCAGCAGCAGAGGGGACTAGGTCCTTCTAGTTGAAGTGGTACTGCTTACTGAGAAAGAGTTTGCCCTTGGTTCCAGGAAAGCCATCCCTTCAGGCATGCACAGATAACGCGGATTTCGCTTCCTGTCAGAGGCCTCCTGGGAAACTACCACATTTTATTTAATCTTTAATATTTTTTTATGTTCCCCACAAACGCAAACAACCTCGTTCAGGATTTGAAATCAACTCATTGAGTTTATTCTTCTTAAAGATAACCAAATATTTCACGAGGGCCAAGGACACTATATGTTCTGCAAAATGTAATGTTTTCTGTAATTATTTGTGTATAAGACACTTTTTTTTTCCAGATTTTTAAAACCAAAATTTAGAGGTGCGATAACTAACTTTTTTCGGTCACATACCTAACCATATTGGGTATGGGATGACTGAAAGTATGTTATATCAATAGTCCAAACTAACTTACGTTTTTCGGCCGTTACAGAGAAATATCCACGAGCTACGCGAATGCGCCATTGTTTATAACTGTGTTTCTCTTAATGTGAGATTATTTTCGCTGAAAGCTTGTATTTTTGTGTGCATTCGCTCTAAACACTAAATTTTGTGTTTCAAAACATAATGTAAACAATATTAATTCTTTCTTTTAGTCGATACGAACAAGACCAAAAGTTAAAGAAATGTTAAATCACGCAGCTGAAAGTGGTAAAAAGTCAGTACCTATTACTAAAGTTTTTTGTTATTGTTGAGTTTTTTATGGTGGGTTGGGGTGCAGAATTTTGTCATCAAATTTTCGGAGTGCATACATGGATATGTTTTACACACAAATATTTGCGGTATTTTAAATTAGATTAGATTTGTCACAGGAATAAACTCGGAACTTCTCAATACAAAAATAAAAAATAGCAGAAATCAATGTCCAGAATAAATGTTGCATAAGTTTTAAATTTATATTGAATGACATGAAGGGCCCGACTGATTTTGATACCAAACATGTAGGATATAAGATACGCAATACTAATTACCTGTTATGGGGTAACAATAGCTTCAATGCCACCAGTTTATGATCGATCACCCGAAAAACATTCTAGAGATCATATTTTGAGAACGTGAAGAGGTGTCTCGTTTCAGAACAAAATCGCCTCTGCTGTCTTGCTTACAGCGAAATAGTCCTTTGTTTGGAGTTTCGTGAATTAGTCATTTGCAAGATATGAGAATTCAGTTGCTACGCAACAAAGGCTCGACAAAATCTCGGTTACAAAAAAACATATTTCAGATAATCTACTGAGCAGAAACAATTTTTTTAACAATATAGTGTTTCTGTCGGAATAGATACTGGAATCGTTCAGTTTAAATAGAGGCAAAAAATTATTTTCTGAGGTACAGGGCTGTGATTAAAAGACGCATCTGATGATTATAAAAGAATATTTATAAAATGGTTGCTTTTCGGTTTTGACATAATTATGTTGTATCTTAGCCATATTTAAGTAAAGTAAAGTTGGCGACCGTAGTTGAGGGCGACCTGAAGGCTCCTTTTCAATAGCTACTACACCGTGGTGTCGGGGAGGGCGTTACTCCATTCCCTGGATTGCTCCACTTTACCCTTGATACGTACCTTATAATGCTGAGTGTTAAGCAAAGAGGTATCAAGTACCATTTTAAAGTCTTTGGTATGACGTGACCTGCGATTGAACCCCGGTCTCCCGGACCATTAGCAAACACTCTACCCTCATATTTAAATTGCCTCATATTTATATTGTCTCATATAAAACTTAGCCCAGTCGGCTAGAGCCGTAAAATACGTCTATTGAATCTCAGCAGAGGAGTATGATCCAAACAATGAGTGTCCTGTTATGACAATAAACGGCATCTGACGGTGAGGATCCAGTCCTGAAATTTCGTGGAATTTGAAGTACTCCTTCATTACTTCCAGGTATATTCCGATCCGATATAGAAAACCTGTTCGGGTTTCATCTATTAGTTAAATAAAACTATTTAATCATTTACAATAATTGGAACCATTTGATTTTATGCAAATAGATTTATTGGTGTTAGATAGCAATACTTGAAACCATTTAACTGTGTGCAAACAATATTATTCTTCTACAATGGGGAATTAAATAACTTTTCAGAAAGGGACCAGATACAATGATAGCAGCCATGTTTATAAAAAAAAATAATTTTTTTAAAATGCTCATATTAATCGTAATTAATTTTTTTAAAAAAGCTCAATACCAAAATATCAGAGCAGATTTAAAACCGAAATTAAAATTCTCCCTCTTCGTTTAAAAGAAAAACAGCGATAATTTCAAAAAGAAAGGAACGGGTTCAATGCACAAAAAAGTGTAATGTAAACATAATGATATTAAAAGATAAAAAGTAAAAACATAGTTTTAACTCACGGCTCTGAGTTTCACTACACCGATCCTCAGGTGAAATTCGTCGAATATATGTTAGCTGAGCTACACACACCTAGCACACCAAGAACACCTATGTAAAATAGTCCCATGATTGGGGTAGGGACCGAAAATTAAATCGTAAATTTGAAAAACCGCAGATAGAAATACGTTTCAATTCTTGAATATTTTCGTTCTTAAAATAAGCCCAAATTATTAGAAACTCTAATTTACCATAATTGTTTTATCAATTAAAAGAATAGAAATTCACAGTAAGTAAGAAAGAAAATTAGTCAATTAATTTTCACATAATGACATAATCAAATCCCTATGGCTGCATTTCAACAATATCAACATCTACCTTGAATATATTTGTCAAAAAGAATTAAACTTCGTTGGGTTTTTTTTTGTTTTTTGTTGTTGTTCTTTTTTTTTTTAAGAAAGCACCTATTCAATCATATCTAACAGTAACAATTATCAGGAAATTTATATATTTTGTAAAAAAGAATGATGAAAATCAACTAGAAATTTTCCGTGTCAAAATAAATTCACATTTTTAGGATCCTGGTAAAATTCACCAAATCAATGGAATTTAATAAAAACTTCCGTAAGAATTAATTATTTACTTTATAATAACTTAATTTGTTATTATATTTCTCGAGAGAAAGCTCTGCTAGATAATCACTGTGATTATACTGAGTCTATATACAATAAAGGTTCATATCTATATGTATGTAAAGTACATATAAATGTATACATGATCAACTCACACAGACATATGCACACGCAATCCACATACACACACATAGACATACGTAATCCAGACACAGACACATGCACACGAATCACTAAGAACTAGAGGGACACAACTCTTATTGCTTCTAAGGGTTTATAATACTCTACTTCTCAATCGTATCCAAACTGAAATCGAGAAAAATCTTTGGAAAAATCAGAACGGCTTTCAGAGAAATCGATCCGGAACATTACTGATTCTGACTATCGGTCGAATCATCAAAGGAGTACGTGCAAAGAATCTCGAGGCAACACTATTGTTTGTAGAGTTCTCCAAAGCAGTTGATTCCATACAGAGAGAAAAGAAGGAACAACTGCTACTTGTCGGCGGTCTCCCAAAAGAAATTGTTAAAATGAACCCGCTTGCCTAATGGTAACACGGAGTTCTTCGATATTGCCTCCGGAGTCTGGCATATACATGTGTTTATAATATGCCATGATTACGTACTACGAACGTCACTAGATCTAATAAAAGAATATGGTTTCACAGGGAAAAAAGGGGAAACCCACGCGAAATATGACAGATGCAGACTACACAATTGATCTAGCGCTTCTCCCAAATACACCTGCCAAAACCGAATCCTTACTGCATGGACTACAGCAAGTAGCAGGAGGAATTGAATACAAATGAAAAAGATTTCATGTGTTTTAAATCAGAAGTAATCTTAACTTTAAGTAGCAAGCCTCTGAAATCAGGAAACTAGTTCATATACTTCGGCAGCAATATCTAACAATTGAAATCTGATTGTGAGGCTCCTGTTCTCGAAATCTGAGAAGTGTAGCCAAGTCCTCTTTGATCCAAATTATTAATACCTATTAGGGTCCTTTGTATGAGCTAAAGTGCTTTGTTTAAAATTATTAGTATTGGATAGGAATACTTTATACCATATGTAAATTATTATCTATATTAAGAATGGTTAATCGACGCCATGATTGTTTACTAAGGATTATTGCTAGCCACTTGAAAACATGTAACAACGTGAAAATTATTTGTATTAGATACTTTATAACATAAATCTGTGTGCAAAAAAACTTCAAAAAATCTAATGAACAGTGAATGCAATTCCTATACTACTTGGCATAAAATAACCCTTAACCATATTTACCAACCCCTCGGCTCGGGCAAGATATGACACAAGGTCAATTTTTAAGCGGAGTTTAACAGGTTTGAATTCAGAGTTTTCCTTCCACTAGACTAGTTGCCTCACTAAGGCTGAAGAACTCAGTCTGCCCTACTATTTACCTATAACTGGAGGGAGAATAATTAGATTCATACCTTTCCCAAGGGTATTAGTGCTATGTGAAATGCAATCAGCCTCGTCCAGGATTTGAACTCGTGTCGTCGTGTCCATTTCCTACGACGATAACCATTACACCATGGGCACTCTTAACAGGTTGACATGCTGTTAAAATTAATGTATCATACCACCAAAGTTCTTAACCTTTTCACGAAATAATAACCTTTAACTCTTGATAATTTTTATCTTGAACATTGCCGAATACCTCAAATACATATGTGTATGTATTTACCAAACTCTCTGCCCGGACAGGACACAGGATCAATTTTCAAGTGAAGTTTAACAGGTTTGGATTCAGAGTTTTCCTTCTCCAAAACTTTTCACCGAACCAAGGCTGAAGAACCCAGTCTATCCTGTTATTTACCCATAGCTGGAGTGAGAATAAGAGGATTCATAGCTTTCCCAATGGCATTAGTGCTTTGCGAAATGCAATCAGTTTCGTCTAGGTTTTGAATTCGTGTCGCTGTGTCCATTTCCCTACGGGTATCTTGTATACATGTGTGTTGGGGTATTTGTAAATTTACACGGGCAGATTTTGAATGCATACATGTGTGTGTGTGTGCGTACTCAAAACCCTTCACCACGAGCAGGATGTGACATGATGTCAATTGTTAAGTGGACTAAAGCTGGTTTGTTGTCACTTTTCTTTCTAGACTGGTTGCCTAACCAAAACTAAAAAAAAAAAAATACAATTTGCTCAACTATTTACCCATAGCTAAAAGAAGAACAGAACAGATGGATTCATGCCTTTCTCAGGGACATTAGAACGAAACGAAATGCAAACAACTTTGTCTAGGATTTGAACTAGGGTCACTGATTCTATTTTCAACCGTGGTAACGGTTTCGCTAAAAATGCCTCCCAAAATGTCTGTATGAGTGAACACGAACTTAGCATGTACACACACATCAAACTGTTTGGTTGTTTTACACATGTTTGTAAGTTTTATAAGCGCTTTTCGAGAATCATTACAATTTTGTGACCTAGAAAGACGACATAAATAACTCAACAGACAGGAACGGCAGCCTGAATGGGGATAGGGCAAAATGCAATTATTTCAACTCTTCACTCTGAGAACAATGTGCTCAAATGACTAATAGAATGACTTAAAATATAAGTACGATTCAACAACACTCTTATCCTTTAGCAAGCGTCTTTTACACACACACTCTCATACAAATACATACACATGATTGCGTGTGTGTATGTGTATGTGTGTGTACATATAGACAAATGTGTGTGTGTGTGTGTGTGTGTGTGTGTGTGCATGTTGTTTAAAAATTTCTCCGAAAGAAAAGCCATAACTGAACATTTTTGTTGGGACAACGCACTATCACTTCTTTTAAAACTAGTAATTCGATTTTTATCTTAATTTCTTAGCAGGTGAGGCGCATACAAAAAAATTAGGTGTGCGTCAAATCAAAAATCTAGATGAACCTTAAAAATTTTTGAACGACCCTTGTATATATATATATATATATATATATTGGTGCTTGCAAGGTGTTTCATTAAGAGGGTGTGGTTGAATTTAGTCGAAGTTACATTTTGTGCTATACTATTAGTTACCTGGTTGCATGTTATTCAGTCAAGTGTTGAAATGGTTGTATCATGCGCTAGCCTCATTCAGACAGCCGTTCATTTGTGTTTTGTTAGCTATGTTGTTGTCCTTCTTGGGATTTATTGCACATATAAGTCTTCCAAACATGTGAAAGACGACCAAAGAGTTTTATGTAAAATTATCAAATTTAGTGAAAACAGCATTTCGAAAATCTACTAGGAAACCCACCGAAAGTTACGCATGAACCTATCACCAGAATTATTAGTAAGCAATGGGACATTAAACTAGAAACGTTCACTTAAGAAGAACTCGACTCGGTTCTTAGAAAAAATTAATTGACAAGATTCCCTCAGAAGTGTGGAAGACCAGACAATTCGACGACATACTGCTCCGACACTGCAATGCAGTCTATAATCAAAATCCGATAGACAGATGGATGAAGGAATGCATCCTCCCCTTCCCTAAAAAGGGTGACCTCGGATTAGCCAAGAACTACCGAGGTATAACACTTACATCCATAGCAGCGAAAATTTACAATGCCCTACTACGAAACCGCATAGAACCCAAAATCGACATCATTCTTAGGAAAAACCCAAATGGATTGAGAAGAAATAGATCCACGACCTCACAGATATTGACCATCCATAGAATCCTTGTAGGCGACATTACTATTTGTCGACTTTACCAAGGCCTTCGATTCCATTCACAGAGAGAAGATGAAACAAATCCTAGTAGCATACGGCCTACCAAAAGAAACCGTAGCAGCAATAACGATTCTCTATAGAAACACCAAAGTGAAAGTACGTTCACCGGATGGAGACACAGAATACTTCGACATTGTAACGAAGTACTACAAGGACACACGCCTCTTTATCATCTGTCTAGACTACGTGCTTAGAACATCGATCGATAAAATCAAAGAAAACGGCTTCGAGCTGACAAAAAAAAAGAAGCAAAAAGTATCCCGTAAAAACAATTACCGACACCGACTACGCCCATATTTACATATTTACCAACCCTTCCGCTCGGGCAGAATATGACACAAGGTCAATTTTTAAGCGGAGTTTAACAGGTTTGAATTCAGAGTTTTCCTTCTCCTAGACTAGTTGCCTCACCAAGGCTGAAGAACCTAGTCTGTCCTACTATTTACCCATAGCTGGAGGGAGAATAATTGGATTCCTACCTTTCCCAAGAGTATTAGTGCTATGTGAAATGCAATCAGTCTCGTCCAGGATTTGAACTCGTATCGCCGTGTCCATTTCCTACGACGATAATCATTACACCACAGGCACCGACGCCGACTACACCGATGACATAGCGATACTGGCAAATACACCCAAACAAGCCGAAACACTACTGCATAGCTTGCAACGAGCTGCCGCGGGCATTGGCCTCCATGTCAATGCACACAAAACTGAATATATGTGCTTTAATCAAACAGGCGACATTTCCACACTAGACGGAACCTCTCTGAAACTGGTAGACAAATTCACCTACCTAGGTAGCAGTGTCTCATCAACCGAAAAAGACATTGACACGCGGCTCACAAAGGCATGGACAGCTATCGATAAGCTATCGATCATATGGAAGTCAGACCTGGCCGATAAAATGAAACGCAGTTTCTTCCAGGCAGCGTCGTGTCGATACTGCTGAATGGATGCACCACTTGGACGCTAACAAAACGGCAGGAGAAGAAGCTAGACGGCAATTACACAAGAATGCTGCGGACAATATTGAACAAGTCCTGGCGGCAACACCCCACAAGGCACCAACTATACGGCCACCTGCCTCCCATCACGAAAACTATCCAAGTTAGACGAACCAGACATGCAGGACACTGCTGGAGGAACAGGGACGTGCTCATAAGAGATGTACTCCAATGGACCCCCACATATGGCCGAGCAAAATCAGAACGACCAGCTATGTGAGGATACGGGATGTAGCCCTGAAGATCTGGCAGAGGCAATGAACGATAGGGAGAAGTGGCGAAAGAGATCCAGGGATGTCCGTGCTAGCGGCACGACATGATGATGATGATGAGTGTACATACTTATTTGGCCTTGCTGCAGAACCGTCCGGTCGACTACACCTCTTTAAAGGGGTAAATCTCCCCAACGAGTGTCCTGGGTATGACACAAAAGAGCTTCTGAAGGTGAGGCTCCAGTCTTGGTGTTTGGGGAATGTGGACTACCCCTTCATTACCATTACATCCAGATCCCGCTGGGTGTAAATTATTCATATTAAATTGCAATACTTGATTCATGTAATTACTAATTTTGAATATATAGGGTTTGGCTTAAAAAAACACCAACCAACTAGATGCAGTATATTCTTTATAAATACAAGTTATGAAAAAGATGAAATATGTCATGTAAAAGATGGTCGCACCCTTTAAAACCCTCCGATTATATGGTTCCTTACTTCCGTATATGCGAAGGAATTCTTTTTTAAAGAATTATAAGAATTTGCTGTTATTTTTGTCTTTCGTGAACAAGTTTTCCTTGAATGTAAATTGATTTTTATAATAGTTGCAGGAAAGGAGGGTTGAAAAATAAATAAAGTTTACATTTCAAATAGATACTTTCAACTTTCGATATGAGTACATTTTCGTTTCAAAATAATTTTTGAAAAAACGTAACTAGTTCAATGCCTGTGAATCATAAAAGTTTGACTGCCTTGTCGACGAGGCATAGAATACGCTGACCATATCCCATGTAAGGCCCTCTCTAAAAAATGAGGTGTTCTGTATCTGATGGTGAGGCATCGATTCTGGAGATGTGTGTAATGGAGAGTATCCGTTCGTTGACATCATTCCCAGCTTCACTCTGCCCCAGCTAGATAATATATGTTAGGAATACTTGATACCATATAACTGTAAATTATTTGTATTAAGAATATTTACTTCAAGTTTCAATTATTTATATATTGTTACTTGAAGCCATGTAACTATGTGCAAACAAATGACCATTATTAAATTGAAATGATTTCTTGAAACCATATAATTATTAGTGTATTTGTATAAGATATGACTGATTGATTTGAACGGAATGTCAACCAGTCTAGAGTTATTTTATATCTAAAGGTTATGGAAATGCGTTCATACTTATATTTTTTGTAGTTCTTCTTAAGAGATTTTTTGTACGCGGTCTCATTAGTACGAATAATTTTTAAACTGATCGATTTGATCATTGCCATCGCTTCCAGGCCCACTCTGACCCGGAGTAGTAGCACTTGATAGGGTCCTATCTAAGGGTCAAATAGAACAAACCGTGTGAAAACAAATGACTGATGTTAAATTGTGACTATTATATAGAAATACTTAAAACCATTTAACAGTGTGCAAAAGAAAGCTCAGGCTCATTTAAGAGTGTTTTCTACGAAATGTGTTTAGAAATCATATATATTTAATTTATATGTATAAAGAGGATTTGGCATTAAATAACCTACAATAATTGATATGTCATAAAACCCAACAAAACCAAATCCTGTATATTTGATATATATTTATAAAGAGGATTTGACAATAACCTACAATGGTTGATATGCCATAAAACGCAACCAAACCAAATCCTATATATCTAATATATAAGTATATAGAGAATTTGGCATTAAATAACCTACAATGTTTGATATACCATAAAATCCAACCCAACCAAACTGATCTATTTGATCTATAGATTGGAATCTAACAGACACGAAAGTGGATCTGGGAGTAATGGCAATTAAATGGTACTCAACACTCCCCAGAGTTCCAAAACTGTAGCCTCACCATGAGATGCAGTTTTGTGTCATACCCAAGGCATTGTATTTGATAGGAATTCTTTAACATATAATTGTGTTCAAAACACTGTAAGGAAACAACTGCACAAAAATATAAATATAAATGTACAATGAACGCAATTCCCTAACAGCTTGGCATGAAATAACTCTTGACGGGTTCGCAAGCCATTAAAATCAATCAATCATTTAAAAGTTTGAGAGTTTTCGACAAGTTTCTTTTTCAAAACAAAGTCGTAGTTTATTTCGGTTAGTTTAAATCTATTTCGTCATATTTTCACTAAATTTTTCAGTGTTTTGATCGCACATCAACTGGATATTTGGGTGAACAATACTTTTCTTTGCATAAGCACTATTTGATATGTCTCAAAGGTTAAAAAAATATATAACTGGCTCCGATTCCAGTACCAAACCAACCCTTTTAGATTTGTCCAATCTTTTTACAAAGCTTTTTTTGTGTTAAGGTTGCTACATTCTTAAAGATATTTTTGAACAAGGAAACGGTATTTGTTTTCTATGCTAAGTAATATCATGAGTTCATTTGTACAATGTTCGTTCAAATCACAGTATTCATATATATATATATATATATATATATATATATATATATATATATATATATATATATATTGTCTTTTTATCGATTTCTCGGTGTTTGAATTTATGAAGCCTTGCCGACAGAAAAAGTAATTTGCCTTAAGTCACCGCTGGATCAAATTGATATAAATTCAATAATATATCAATAAAATAATCATTGAACTTTTATTTCTTTGTCATGTACAATTGATGAACTAGAAAGAATATGTACTGACATGCAATGTTCAGTTATTCTTATAAAAAGAGTCGTTCAAAAAGTTATAAGCCTCGCCCAGAAAAAACAACATAGCTGAAACCTTTTTTTTTTTTTTTTTTTTTTTTTTGTGGCAACACACTATCACTTTATATAAAACTAGAAAAACTAATCCCGATTTCTGCCTTGATTTCTGTACGGGTGATGTCCATACAAAGCTGAGATGTGCGACAAATCTAACAACTGGATGAGGCTAAGTTTAACCGCCTTTTTATAAAAATTTAACATCCTTTTTATCAAAGAAAAAGAACAGCTTTTCTAGCCACTTTATCAATATGTCTGGCAGCCGAGATTTTTTATCCTTTCTTATAACTTTCCGGAACTAAAAAAGAAATATCGACAATCGTCAGAATATTGGTTACTTTGAATATCTACAGAGGAAAATAGAATTCCAATACCCTTAATATATATTTCGATTAGCTGAAGATTAAAAGTGTACATAATAGGGTGTCTCAGTATACATGGGACCCATGTGACTGCTAATAACCCTACTAATAATAATGTTGTGTTCTTTTTTGTTTCATATTTGAAAATAGTATACTATTACAACTATTAACCCTCGATCACAATGCCTTGGACAAGAGGGCGAAAATATTTCGCGTCATTACTTATTTGGAGACAAAATCATTCAAAACAATCTCAAAATAGATGCAACTCATCAATATGATAATGAGATAAGAAACTCAAAAAAGATTGCATGTCCTGGAAGATGATATTATAACAATTTAAAAAAAACATTGATTTAATGTCTCTAGCAGAAAGGATGCATTTTTTACTGGACATGCTCCAAATGACCCCCATTACGCTTGTCTCAGTAATAAATCATAATCATATTAATGGGTTGCATATATTTTGAAACACCCTGTATTTACAGTAACTGATGATACATCAATACATGCACAGATTCTATAAGGGGTGTATCAACAATACTTAGGCCTCATATTATTACATCATATATCCTCTTTAAGCATAACACAGGCTTGAACTCTCACATGCTTATGATCTGGTGGATTTGCAGGGGTTTCACTATGTCATAAGCTGGATCCTCATCATTAGATATAGTTTAGTGCTTTACCCAGGACATTCCTTTTGAGGGGTCTTACTCCTTCAAGGGATACAGTCAACTAATTCTTAGCCTTACTGACCGGGTAGTTTCATCAAGGGCTATCAAATTTGGTAGAAATACTGGTCTGAAGGGAAGGCTTAAACATTTTGTTTTGTTTGTTTAAGGAAGTCTCTAACAATAATCAGTTGGAAACCATGTTGCTGCAAGACATAACTGAACGCACAGATTTTAAATCCCAAACTTCAAAAGAAAAGATAAGGAATTATTTGTCGTGCGAAAATAACTATTCACATTTAACCATTACTTACTCAGTTTATAGAAATAGAATAACTGAAAAAAAAAGGAGTAACAATCGGAAAAACAGCAAAAAATGTTTAAATTGATAAACCTCTTAAATGTTACAAACTTTAAATGTTTTTAGATATTTCTCTACTTAAACCCCATGAAATGTTTCACCTATCAATGTATACTTTATATGATAATATAGAATAATAATTCATGAATATATTTTCTTCTACGTAGATTTTATTATTATGCAAGTTTTTCACGCCAGTGTTAACTGGTGGTTTTTACTGGAGTCTAATTGACAGCATGTTTCCTCAGGTCTCCAGAAGTCTTCTCAGTATTCTAGCCGATCTTAAAAATGCTTTGGCCTAAATGGTTTCAATTCTTCCTCTAATCTTTAATTCCTCCATTCTCTTTTCCAGACCTGTAGGGACTGTTCCAAGTGCTACAGCTATAATTGGTATCACTGTCACCTTCATATTCCACTGGCTCACTCGGCTGGGGCAGTAGAATACATCGACTGCATCTCTTCAGCGAGGTAAGACTCTCCCAACGAGTGTCTTGGATATAATACTAAACAATCTGATGGTGAGTCTTCTGTAATGCTGGAGCTTTGATGAATGAAGATTACTTCTTCGTGGCCATCGCTCCCAAGTCAACTCTGACCCAGAGTGGTAGCACTTGATAGGGTCTATCTATGGGTCAAATAGAACTATTTGACATCTAAACTGTGTACTTACGCTAAACAGAATTGTTTAAGATAGAACTGTTTTGATATATAACCAAAAATTGTATACTTATGCTAAACTGAATTGTTTTAAATAAAACTATTTGATCTTTAACTTTGTGTAAACAAATGACTGACGTTATTTGGATTTTTTGTGATTCATAGCTATACTTGAAAACATTAAACTGTGCGCAAGCAAATGATTAAAAGTAAATAGAATTATTCGTATGAGATATAAGTAAAACCATTTAACTGTGTGAAAAAATGAGATCAGGTTTATTTTAAAATGTTATCGACAAAATGTATTTCAAAATCATATTCGTATATATATATATATATATATATATATATATATATATATATATATGAAAAGGATTTAGCATTAAATAACCCACAATGGTTGATATGCAATAAAACCAAACCAAACCATTCATATTCCACAGCTTTTTTAGCTCGCTTTCTTTATTTGTCTTCAATCTATGGTCAGCTGAAACTGCAAAATCCACTAGTTGCTAAATAGTTCTTTTCTTTTGGTGGACTTTTTGCCGGGATTGGGTGATCCGGTTGTATCTTAAACTCGTAGATAATTTTATATGTTTCATTGTTTGGACAGAGTCTGGTTTGTGCATATACCATTTGTCAGCATGATAAACCTCTTACACAATTCCCAGTGGATCAGTTTTTAAACCCAGTCATGTCTACTCTTGTATTCTTTTTGTGGTAGTTTATTGTGATTTATCTTAACTTTCTCACGAACCGGCAATGTTAGCTTTATTGTAAAACGAACCATCCACCTAAAAAGTTTACAACTTTCTCTCAAAAATAAAGATGCATTCACAGCGATATGAAATACGCCAAAATGACAAAAACACTGACATCTCACTTTATCAGATATTTTTACCAAAATTACGTGAAATATCTTGAAATACTATAAATTAAAATCATTCAAAGAAATCGCCGTTGTATTCAACCACAGCCTCAAGACGATTTCGAAATCTACAAACCTTTCTGACAGTCTCCTTGTTTAAATTGGTAAATGGAGCCGTTATCCTTGCCTTCAGTTCATCTTTGGTGTTGCACACAGTTTTGTTGCTCAACTGCGACCCGCATATAATAATCAATGGGATTTCAATCTGGGGAGTTAGTCGGTCAAATGTTAGAGGTGATATGGCCGCAGGAATTCTTTGTCAGCTAACACTGGATTTTCCTGTTCGTGTGTCATGCCATAGAGCCCTGTTGCCAGAAGTATGGTCTTCCAGCAGCTCCCCTCTCGATCCAGGTCAGTTCTACTTAATCTACTTGATGTAGAACGTATTGAGTGTGAGGTGATTAGTAAAGATGTAAGCCTGACGTTACTATCGCAAGTGACCAACCCAAACGCCATGGTGAGGACTGGATGTTTGGTTTTTATCAATAAGAATATAAATTTCTTCTCTGATTGAAGCTGAAACACTGTGAAATCTTAATATTGAAGTTTCCGTTGTGAATGCCAAAGAGTAGAGCATGCCATTTCGAAATTTCTAGAGGACTGAATAGTGTCATGGTGCTGCTTTCCACACAGACAGAACCCAACTGACACTAGTTTGCTCCAAAGGAGACAAAACATTTAACAAACCGCATGTGCGGAATTAATAATTCAAAATGGCGACCATTTTCACCTGGTGTTTACCAATGGGCCTAATCTTTATCATCTGTCTAGACTACGTGCTTAGAACATACATTGATAAAATCAAAGAAAACAGTTTCAAGCTGACAAAGGAAAGAAGCAGAAGTTACCCCGAACAAACAATTACCTACGCCAGTGACATATCGCTTCTGGCAAATACACCCGCCCAAGCCAAAACCCTGCTACATAGTCTGGAACGAGCCGCTGCAGGCATAGGCCTCCATGTCAATGAACACAAGACGGATTATATGTGCTTTACTCAAACAGGCAACATCTCCACACTAAACGGTAGTTCTCTGAAACTAGACAAGTTCACCTACCTAGGAAGCAGTGTCTCATCAACCGAGACAGACTTCAGCACGGGACAAACAATAGCTTGGACAGCTATCGATAGGCCATCGGTCATATGGAATTCAGACCAGACCGATAAAATTAAACGCAGTTTCTTCCAAGCAGCGGTCGTGTTGATACTGCTATATGGATGCACTACATGGACGCTAACTAAATGTATGGAGAAAAAGCTTGACGGCAACTACACAAGAATGCTGCGAGCAATATTGAACAAGTCACGGGGGCAGCACCCGACAAAGCAGCAGCTGTACAGCCACCGACCCTCCATCACGAAAACTATCAAAATTAGACGAACTAGACATGCGGGACATGGCTGGAGAAGTAGGGATGAGCTCATAAGTAATGTGCTCCTGTGGACCTCTTCAATGGACGAGCAAAGCAGGACGACCAGCTCGAACCTACATACAGCAGCTCAGTGCCGATACGGAATATAGCCCTGAAGACCTACCGAAAGCAATGGACGATAGGGAAGGTGGTGAGAGAGGATCAGGGATATCCATGCTGATGACACATGATGATGATGATGATGATGATGTTTACCAATAAATGTGAGTTACTTTGTAAAATCGGATCTTTGATTTTTCCATTTAAGTTGGGCTTGTCTTTTGTTGGTTTTTGTTTTGTTTTTTGTTTGTTTGTTTGTTTGTTTGTTTTTGTGGGGATGTTTCTTTTTTTGGGGGGGGTTCGGTGGTGGCGGTTAAAGAGTTAGTGTATATTTCATTCATTTTTGTTAGATTTGAGTGTTGTTATCAGTCACCAAATTCTAAAATAGAAATCAAAATCAGCGACGATTAATCGTATACTGTTATTCATCTTTTACTTTCGGATAGTTTATAAAACTTTCGCTTAACTTAATTTTCGTCGTGGCTGTGCGGTAGAATTTCCGGCTGGCTTAAATGTCGGCTTGGTCTCGATCCCAGCTTCGAGCATCTCGCGTGTATATCCATACTGAAGAGTTATGATACAACGAAACAGTCCGTCTCTTCATGAATATATATATATAGCGCTAAAACATTTTTAATCAGTAAAAAAAACTTTATAGCACTATGAACAACAGTACAGAGAAATCTATATTATAACTCCCCTTATTCGTTCTTCTAGCCTCCTCTTCAGTCATCTAGGATTTTCTTTTATGGAGATGTTTCTTCTTCAGATCAAACACTGTATTCAACTAATATAGAATTGCTCTGTCCTAACTTCGTCTCTCCTCACTAAGTGGTATAATTAGCATAAATTATTGTCTATTGATTAGCTGAGGATCCGACGAGCTCCGAAGTTCTAATAAGCTAAAACAGCGTTCTCTCGCAGGCGAAAAAGTAAAAGGGTTCCAAAGAGTCCTCGGTACCAGCCATATCGTTATTCACAAAATAGAATATACAACTATATATTGATCTTGTAGTTTTGGTAGAAACTAATAAATGATAAGTGTATTAAGTATTATGTTGGTTGTTATTGTATATTTTTGCATTATTTATTGGAAAGGCAACAACATAAAGAATTTTATGATAAAATTACAAATCCTCGTGTCCTGTTTAAACAATATCTCTTAATTTTTTATCGCTTCGTCGAATTTCCCTGCTAGTATTACAATATTTCCTCACTAAAATAGGATAAAAACTAACAACTCTTAGTTTCATGTTGTCGATTCTCAGGAGAGCTAGTATTCGACACGTTTCTCCCCCCCCCTCTCTCTCTCTGCTGTGCATTTACCCGACACTCCACCATAAGGTAATTTTTAAGCGGAGTAAAGTTGGTTTAAATTCAGTTGTTCTTATCCTAGGCTGGTTGCCTAATTCAGTCTGACCTACTATTTCCCCATAGCTGATAGGGAAGAGATGGATTCATGTCTTTTCCTATGGTATTAGCGCGAAAGTAAAACGGAAACAGCTTACGACGATAGCCGTTACTCTCAGCGCACCTATATATATATATATATATATATATATATATATATATATACACACTAGCAGAAGCACCCGGTTCGTGACCAGACTAAAAGGATTCTATGAATACTAGTGAGAAGTAGGAAGAGAGGAGTAAGCTAAGAAAATGTGTCTATGTAGTTGAAAGATTATGGCTATTAATTCAAATGAAAAGTATTTTTATTTTATGAGTTTTTTTTTTAAATTATTAGTTTGAGAGGGTAAGTCAAAAACTAATGCCTTTTTTCTTTTGTACAGGAATAATTATCGATACAAGAACATACTTCATGCATCGAAATGAAGCTGGTCTTCAGCGAATCGTTTCTCTCGACAGCAATGTTTAATCTTCGAATGAGAGCATGTATCCCTGCCTTATAAAATTCTGTTGACTGTTCTTTGAGTCACTACATCACTGCAGTTTTCACTTCCTCATCACTGGTATAATGTTTGCCTCTTAAACCCTCTTTCATGAGGCCGAAGTAATAATAGTCTGAAGGCACTAAATCTTGCCAGTCGATAATGTCCTTCTGCATGATAATGCTTGACCACACACAAGCATCAGGACAAGGTAGACAATCGCCTCATTTGGGTGGACAATTTTACTGCATCCTCCATCCTCGTACATTTGAAATAATATATAAATATGTAACCTAATGCTGGTGAAAGGTTAAAAAATTTTCACGTTTTTTTGGGGGGGGCAGGAGTTTGTGTGGTTGGTGGATACAAATTTTTATTTTTTACAATTCGAGCTCAATTGTAGAAAAATATTTAGTAAATAATTTTCGAAAAAGCAGCATAGTTTTAATTCAAATTATTATTTACCCTCAAAAATTACCAATAAAAGCATCTAAGAGTTCCCATTGCGATATTCTTTTATTTTAGGAATAATTTTTCTTTGCATATAAGATATTATTTTTAAAAATGTCTCTCTTAACTTGTGAGTGGTTCGAAACATTATTATACTTTTATTTTTCTAAAGATTTTTTTAAAGAATTTGATAAAAACTTTAATTTTGTTCAGAATTCTCTGATGAGTTACCGTGAGAAAAAATGTGTTTGTTTAAATTATTTTCTTTTTACCTTATAAAAATCTAGCAATAAAATGAAGCTAACAATTAAAAATCCCTTTATTTTCATTTCGCGTGTTATTTCAAATAAAAAGTAGTTTTTAATGGCTTTTGTTTTTAGTTACACTGATTAAAAATCAATATATTTTGTTCTAATATGAAAACTATTTGCTTAAAAAATTTTGTGTTACTGAAGCACAATACTTTTCTTTAATTTTTTTTTATTCTCTAAAATTGTAAGATTATAGGTGGGTACAATAAAAAGAAGCAAAGAAATAAAAATGTGTCCTAAGCATAAAAAAAGAATTAAAAATGTAACATTTTTTGTATTAGAATTTTTTTTACAATTAATACTAAATGACAAGACAATAATTTTTCGAAAAAGCATTAAATCCAAATCTTGCCGATGAAATCTACGATATTTAAACACAGCGGGTCTTAAAAAGAACTGATGAGTAGCATGTGCTTTTTGTATTTACTCATAAAGAACCGTGAAGAATTCCCTAAATCGATTGAATTATATCATTTAATCAGTAAAAATAAAAAAGTAAATTTTGTACTTTCCATTCTTATAAACATATTTAAGTTTATGCACGATTTTAACGATAAAATTCTAAGTTGATACGGACATACCAAAACAAACGCGACTCCTTTATATATATATATATATATATATATATATATATATATATATATATATATAAATGAAATATATATATGCATATATAAATGAAATATATATATATATATATATATATATATATATATATATATATATAAAAATGAAATATATATATATATATATATATATATATATATATATATATATATATATTAGGGTAGGTCGATTTTGGAACTGTAAAAAGAATAACGCGGTGAAAGTTGCAAAATAACATCAGAAATTACCCCACGAAATATTTTTTCCAAAATTTAGTATTTTTTTGCGAAATCGCATTTAAAGACATATTTTGTGATTTTAGTCGTGATATCGGTGACGCTGGAAACTTGTATCCATAAAATTAAAACTGAGACTAAAGGAAAATTAAATAATAAAATTTATTAAATAATTGATATTTTTAAGTTTATTATCCATTTTCATATTATGTTTAATTATATGACCAAAATCAAAAATAAAATACATTAAAATATATAGTTTAAAATACAAATAACGACTTACTAAACCTCGTTTTATTTACTGGATATTTTTTAGGCTTTCACCGGTGGTAATTATCTCTCCGCAATACTTCGGTTTGTTTATGTTGTTTACCCTTATAATTAACGCAAATATATATATTTCGCAAAGTAGGAATACTATTAAAATATTTAAACATTTTATAATTATTGTAATTTATTTATATTTTAAAATTTAGTGTTTTTAAAGTGAAAAGTCGGTTTAATTTTGGAACTAAACAGTACAATACTGTTGTTTGGTAAGTAAACATTATTACTTTTTTTAATGAATTTCGAAATTAATTTACAATTTAAAAAAAAAATTTTCGTGTATTTTCAGACAATATATATATATATTCTTTTTACAGATATTTTGATTAAAAAATGGCGGGAAAAACACTGGAGTTTCCACTCGAAGTAAAGGTGCAATTAAATTTTCAGGTTTACCATCACCACTGGATAAAACTGAGCCATGAACTTGTCGACAAATAATTCAATACAGCTATTTTTTAATGAACACTTATCCCCACTTTCTTGTTTAGGTATTTCTAAATTAATAGCAAAGGGCGTGATAGATATTTGGAAGGCTGCCAACCCTCGTTTGCCTTTGGTAAAGGAAATTAGTGTTGAAAGGTGAAAATTCTATGTTTTCAGAAGGCAAAGCAAATAAGTAGGAAACATCTACCTGCTGCCCAAACAATATTCTGGAAGGAAAAGTTGGATACATTTTTTGATATATCATCATGTTCGTGCAACCTGCCAATTTTAAGTTGTGACAATATTAATGTTAAATGCACCAAAGAAAATTGCCAGACTAAGCACATCATCTGCACTTGTCCTCTGACAAAAAAGCCAACAAAAAAGTATGAAGATATCCCCCACCAAAAGCTTCAACATTATATGTTCAGGGTGATTCTTCCCATTCTTACTCATCTTCTCCAAGTGATGAAACAGAGGATTATAAACAGCTAGATAGTCCTCTCCAAGTGCCTTATAACCTCACCAAAATTCCAAGGTATGCTCTTGAGTTAGTTAGGGGTGATATATTTTCTAATCTTGGAGCCAGCCTTGCCCATGCCTTGCTCTTGGATTTGAGGGCTATTGGCCTTTTTATCCCTAATATAGATATAAAGAATATCTATATGGATAAATGTAAAATAGAGCAAAGGCTAAAGTGAAAACAAATGCCTATGAAAAGCATAATGAAAATGTGGAGAATCTTCTTTGTATAGGAGTTGATGGGAGGACAGACAAAGACACACTACACTACAAGGAATCAGTGGAGGAAAATGGAAGTAAAATTCTGAAAAAGCCAAAGGACCTGAATGCCACTTGACAATCACAAAGGAGACACCAAATGAGAGTATATATTTGACTCACAGGGTTCTCCCTGATATTGGTGCAACTGGTACACTATTAAGGCTGTCCTTGTTGACAACACGAATGCAAATACAGGCTGTGAAGGTGGACTTGTTACACTTTTAGAAAAAAAAAATAAAAAGAAATCTTCACACAATTGGTTGCTCCTTACATCAAAATGAACTTCCATTTAGAGCTCTATTCAAACATTTAGATGGCACCACAAAAAGCCACACTACATTCAATGGTCCATTTCAATGTGCAAATGATTGCCATAATTTACCCCAAAAATCTTTTTCAGCTGTTGAGAATCCCCTGGACCTTTATTTTGGAATGGAAGATATGGATAGCCTTAGTAGTGTCTAAAGACTACTCTATGAATATACAGTTGGTATTTCTAGAGGTAAGGTGGACCCTAGATTTGCATCGTGGAAAATTGGTCCATTAAACCAGGCAAGGTGGTTAACTTTGGCCATCAGGCTCATGCGCTTATGGACTCGTGGGGCATATCCACAGAATCTTTCGACCAAACTATATAGTTTGATAAATTTTATTGTGAATGTTTATGCTATTTGTTGGTTTGATATAAAAAAAAGT
This sequence comes from Sepioteuthis lessoniana, assembly GCA_963585895.1. Classification (NCBI taxonomy): domain Eukaryota; kingdom Metazoa; phylum Mollusca; class Cephalopoda; order Myopsida; family Loliginidae; genus Sepioteuthis; species Sepioteuthis lessoniana. The sequence goes on from OY757907.1 coordinate 73,789,160, forward strand.
AACAAGTTCCATCACCAGCAAATTTATATTTACAATATGATTAACAGGATACGAAAGAAATCAATTGAGGTTCAAAGGATTACATTAAAAAACCTTCAGTATAATGCCTTGGCATTACTTCTGGAGAATGTTTTATTTTCTATGGTGAAATTTGATGAACCTGAAGTGAGAGAAGAGGGTATAAAGAATTTGGGTCATTAGGTACGTTAATATCTATTCATACAAAACTGGTTGAAGTACTTGTGCCAATTTATTGAAACATTTTAAAGATTACATCTGATTTCACCAAATATTATTAAAGCAGAACAAATTGCATTTAAAAATTAAACTCAAATTATTTTTTATATTCTTTCAGAAGAGGGAAGCCAGTCAGAAAAGATTTTAAAAGATCCCAATGATCAACTTTAAAGCTGTGCACTGGACTGATTTAATTGATTTGTCAGTAAATGGAGTCTGTGAGCCACCACTCACACTAGACCTTTCTGACAATGAATTACAGAATTCATTGTTAATTTGTGAAAAGATTAACTTGCCAGATTTTCCTTCACATTCCCAAGGTGTGGAAGGGGCAGTTAAGTTAGTAACGGAGGCTTCTCAATCCGTGTATGGCTTTGAAGCAAGGCACCAGCACATACTTGCAAAAGTTTTGTGCCAACAATTGAGACCAGCGTTTTCATCTAAGGGTTCGTATATGGAACTATTTGATTCCATATATTAAAAATTATTAAACAATTATTTGTTTTTCCATATTTGTTTATTTGTTGTATTTCAATTCATATCAGGAAAAAGTTTTTTTCAATATATTTGAATATTACTGCTTGAATAATAGCATTTTAGATTCGACACAGGTAAAGCAGGGTGGGGTAGGGGTTCAATTTTCAGTTTTGTTATAATTTATTTATTATATTTCCATAAAATAAAATAAGATTTCCTAATTTAAATACTGAAATTGTTTGGTTTTTACATCAATATTTAGGCCAAATCTGGCAAAATCGAGGACTTTTCAGTACGTGTTTATTCAAAATCTTTCATGCAAAATTAGCAAAAAACCGTTGAAGATTCAGATCTAATTTTTGGTATGAGTATTTAATAGGTATATACACAACTCTCAGTGCATTATTCTTTTTGATATTTAAAAAAAAGTGAAAAATCAACCTACCCTAATATATTTATATATATATATATATATATAAAATTGGCGACCGTAGTTGAGGGCGACCTGAAGGCCCCCTTTTCAATAGCTAGTACATCGAGGTGTAGGGGAGGGTGGTACTCCATTCCCTGCATTGCTTCACTTTACCCTTGATCCGTACCTTACAATGCTAACTGCTAAGCAAGGCGGCATCAAGTAGCATTTTTTGAGTCTTCATTCAAAACAAGTTACAAGCGACATTGCTGTGTAAGAGCAGTAGTTTGGTGAGTGAATTCGTGTAGCCTCATCAGTTATCGTAAGTTCGCTAATGAATATCTCTGTGCTAATACAAGCTGATTCTATGAATTTACATAGACTGAAACAATTTTATAAATGACCTCATCTCAATACTTGATATTTTTTGTTAGTTTTTCATCGCTTGGTGGTGAAAAAAATCAGTTAAAAATATTTCTATTCGGTTTCAGTACATTTTGGATATCATTACGGCGTATAATATATTTTCTTTTTTTAATCAACTGTTAGTATTTTTGTGGGGTGTTGCTTCCAAGATTTGTTCAAAACAGTCTGTGGCATACTTTTGTAGTCCCCATTTAACTTTTTCTCTATGCGTTTTGTTAGAGAACACGGAGAGTATCCATACAGCAGTACCGACACAGCTACAGCTTGGAAGAAACCCTGTTTTATTTTACTATACAATATCTGTACGGCCATTTACCTCCCATCTCAAACCATTCAAGTAAGACGAACAAGACATGCTGGGTAGTGCTAGTAATGTAAAGACGAACATAAGTAACGTCTGCTTATGGACACGCCAGTGATGGCCGACCAGCAAGGACTTTCATACATCAGCTCTATTTGGACACTAGATGCAATCTAGAGGACCTGCCAAGAACGATGGATGATAGGAAAGGATAGCGATAAAAAGAGTCAAGTAACTCCGTACTATCAGCATGACTTGATGAAGTATTTTTAAAACTTATGTAATTCTTTATACATATCTTTCGATTGGCCTAGTTTTCGGGTGGAGACTGTTGGCTTCTCCGTTACTTTTCGTTGTAAATCATTATAATTGTCATCCGATAGTCGTAAACTTTATTTCAATGGTCATGCTGATACCTTTAAAATACTAACACTGATTTTGGTGGATACTTTCAGATATCATTTTATTTCTTCCGCAAGATGTTTCTGCAATTTTGTGACCCATTAACCAGAATTCCAATACTTATGTCGGGTGACAATAGATAATTATCTCCCTCAGAGAAGAGGTGTGTTTCCAGTCAAAAAAAACATTGCTGACCTTTTTACTTTTTTTCTTTCAAACCTTACTAGGAAACGGTAGAGCCTCTTGGGTATTTTACTTTCCCTCATTAAGTTATTTTTTCCATTTTTGTACCTCTTCCATATACTGCTTGTTTGTGGAACAATATGTCTATATTTCTAATTGTTGGGATACCTTTACGTATTCTTTCTTTTTAATACTACTGGGATGCATATTATGTATATAAAAGATTACATTTTCTTTTATGCACAAATGTGTTTATCTTGTCTTTCTCTCTGTTGCATTCAGTGTTAGTATATCACGGATATATTAAATCTGATATTAGTCTTTGGGGAATGGAGACTCGAGTAAATATTTACCCCACTACCAAACAGTTCAATGGTCATCATTTAGGTTTTTATTGTGAATAAAATTTAATGAAATAAAAACAAAAACTTTCACTGAATTGGCGTTAAGATCTGTGTTCCTTCAATAGATCAAATCACACTTGTCAAGCAAGCCGTTTTTCTATTTTGTACCTCTTCCAGATACTAATTTTCATGGAACAATATATGTATAATTCTACCATGGAATACTTCTACATATTCTTACTTTTATAAGGTGCGGAAGCAAAATTAGGAATATTCTGTTATAATAATAAACAACTCTATTATAAAACAAGATGGTTTTAATTTTAAAAAATAAACAAAATAAGAAAATAGACACAAAGCTGACACAATATGGCCACCATTCTCTTTTTTCGATTATTGTATCTACCCGCCTTCGAAATGGTTTGCATACCTTCAAAATAAATTCTTCTAACATTTTATTCCGTTCCTCATCAATAGCAGTCTTAAGTGGACCAATATTTGGATGAGAAGTTGCATTTGTTTTGTTTTCTAAGACACCCCATATAGTATAATCAAGGGGACTGAGGTCTGGGCTTGATGGAGGCCATAAAGAATCTCCAATTATTTCTGAAATTTTATTGGCTTGGTTTCAGTATTAAACAAATCATAGATTCTTTGACGTTTCTTTTCTAGCTCACTTATATTGAGCTGAATTTTAACGGAAACAGTGCTTGGATTATAGAACAAATCATAAAAAATTAGATTGATTGCGGGTTTTTTTTTTCAAAAATTGGACTAATCAGACTAAAAAAAGGGTTTTAAAAATTATTCGATATTTTGCTTCCCCCACCCCTGTTGTAAAGGCAAGAATCGAAACCTCCCTATTCCATATTTTGCTTCCTTAAGTTTTGCAATATTTTGCCAAGATACGACATAATTCAGCAATTCTGGATGCTTTTGCCCAAGTCACGAAGGTGGCGAACCATACTGGACTGTGAGATGATGAGCTCGCCTCATACTCTCCGAGCGCTTCTCACCAGAATTATCTCTATGGTTTGGAGCACGGCCTCAGAATCCACAGTTTTAGTCCTGTCGTGTCTGATCGTTGACGCTTTTGCAACCTATACGAAATTTCTTGAATGATCTAGTTACTGTACTGGGATCAACTGCGCCTTCAACTTTTATACAAGTGTTATGCTCACTTCCCTACCATTATAGCCCAGTACGAGCTCATGAAGAATAAGTTCCGAAATTAGACTACGTTGTACAGTTATCTGTGCAGCTTTCAGATCCCACACGGAGTGAAGCAATGCACAACATGTCAACACACCAACTACCACAATACTACCTACCACAGTGGATAATTTCCATGGCCTGAACTGCTTCGGTCACGTGATGTTCGCGTCGCAAACGAGCACGAGCCAAAATATCGCAAAACCTTTCCCCCAAATATGTTTAGAAAAGGTTAAACGTTCTTGTATGTGGGAGCTTATCGATACATACTAGATCGGTGAGAGCTATTTTTGCTTAGAAGCGTGACATTCATGTTGAGTCCTGGGCTGCGAGACACATGAAAAATACAGCGTGTCAATCAGCATGATAGGCAGCTGTTGAACTCCGGGTCATTCGGAGAGCACGGCTATGATTGGATGGTTTCAGTCTGGGGACAGTTCGTTATTTGGTTAGAAACGACCAACCTACGTGGTTGGAAGTTCCACATTGCTCTCACCAATTCCCTGCTTGGACTAAATGAGTAATAATGATTAAAAGTCATCAAGAAATAAAAAGTTAATAAGTGCACACAAAATGGTAGTCACGTTGTCATTACTCATAAACGAATAAGACTAAGGCTGGCAACATGAAGGAAACAGACGAAACAACCGGAGAAGAGACGAAGTGACGTGAAGAACGAATTGAAGTAAAGTGAGGCGATAGGAGCTGACAGATCGTAGTAAAAAACATATTCATATTGCTAGTATATATTGCTAGTATATTGTTGGTCGACCCGAAGGCTCCCTTTTAATTGGCAACTACACCGAGGTGTTGGGGAGGGCCCTACTTCCCATGGATTGTTCCACTTTACCCTTGATCCATACTTTATAATGCTGAGTGTTAAGCAAGGCGACGTCAAGTACCATTTTTTGATTCTTTGTTATGACTCGACCTGGGATTGAACTGCAGCCTCCCGGACCGCAGGCGAACACTCTACCCACAAAACCAGTAGGCCGTTATCATATCATGGACGTTCGAATACTAATATTTTGATCTTTGGTAAATGGGAACTCGACTTAATATATTTCCTACCTCCAACCCTTGTATTCACTGTTACAATATCTGAAATGAAAGATAAAGATAAATAGTATAGATAATAATGTGATATATACAATTTTATGATTAATAATTTTGTAAATTCGTTGATAGTCTTAAGATATGTACATGAAATAAACTTTCGAGTAGAGGTCTGTAAAAACGAAAATACGTTTGAATTTTCTTAATATTAAACGTGTTTATTTGAATGATGCATTTTTATTTCTATTAAAGGCATACCACATTTCCAGTGATGTATTTCCTCTATAATTGTTCACAGAATATTATAGTGGATATTTTATCATATTTAAACAGCCGTACTCCTTTGAAAATGTCTAACCGGAAGAAACGTTTTTTAGATTTTTCTTTTTTTACAAAAATGACATGTTCTGGAATTAATTTTTCCTTTTCTGTTTCAAAAGAAAACTTCAGCCATAAAATCAGTGATACCGTTCTTTCTTTCCTTTTTCTTTCTTTCTTCTTTCTTTGTCTCTTTTTAACTTTAAAAAAAAAGAATTAATTCTTATTTTATGTACTCTTTTTAGATGAAGCTTTTTCAATCATTATTATCATTATTAGCATTATCATTTTCACTTAATAAAAGTTTTTGATATCCGTGATGGTTTTTCACAGAAGTTTGAGTGACAGCAAGTTTACTTAGCTCTACAGGAATCTACTCAGTATCCTAGCTGATTTTAACGGTGCTGTGGTCTGTATGGTCGCAATTCTTCCTCTGATCACTAGTTTCCCTTGTCTCTTTTCCAGGTTTTTGGGGACCATTTTAATAATAAATTTAGTAATAATACTAAATGAATAATAATAAATAATACCTGGATCTTACCAGAGAGCTGAAAAAGCTGTGGAGTATAAAAGTAACAGGGCACCAACTACAGTTAGTTACACCTTTGTATTCCATAGCTTTTCCAGTCCTCTAGCCAGATCCAGACATTTAGTATTATTACCAATTTTTTTATTAGTATTATCCTTCATTTTGATTCTAGTTGTTTTTATTGCTACTCACTCCTGGTTGTCGTTGAATAAACGACCCGAGTGACATTCGATAAAAAGCAACTAATAATAATAACGCTTCAAGCGATGAACCAAGGAAATTACTCATGAGATGACCTGTACATGCCTACGAAGAGAGAAACAGAATCTCTATTAATAGCAGCACAAATTAATGCTATAAGAACTAATTATATCAAAGCAAAAATTGATGATAAGCAACAGAATAACAGATGTAGCTTATATGGTGACAGAAATAAAAATAAAAAAGGGTTAATCACATTAGTGAATACAACAAACTGACTCAAGAGATTAAAATTTGACCATACTACCAAATGGTATAGCACAAACCAGAATCTGTCTTCCAAAATGAAACTCGTAAAATTTTTTGAAACTTGGAAACACAAACGAATTGCCCAATTTCTGCTAGAAGACCCGATGTCGTTTTAATTAACAAGAAGAATTTGTCAACTTGTGGGTTTAACCATTCCAGTGGACCATAAAGTGAAAACGAAAGAAATACTTGGATCTTGCTAGAGAACTAAAAGAATTGTGGAACATGAAGGTGATGGTGAAACCGATAGTAGTTAGTGCACTTGAAACGGTCCTCAAAGCCTTAGTAAGATTAGGTTAACTGGAGATCAGAGGAAGAATTAAGACTATTGAGTTTATTTGAAACCCAATTGTGAAATACAATAATGTTTTGGAGCATGAAAACACAGAAGAATTGAGACTATTCAGACCTTGGTACGATTGAGATCTGCAAGAATACTTAGGAAAGTCCTGTAGACCTGAAGAGAGTTGCTGACTCTCAGACTTTATGAAAACTGGAGATGTTCAAAGGATGAATCAAGACTATTCAGACCACAGCACTGTTAAGATCCGCTAGAATACTTTGAAAAATCCGGTAGATCTGAGGAGAATTGTTGTCACTCAAACTTCTGTAAAAAAACAACCACTTAAAACTGAAGTGAAACACTCGCAGAGAGTGAAAATAATAATGGTCAAATCTTCACCAAATAAAGTAATTGAGATATTATATTAACATAATTAGTGTATAAACAGCAAATAATAAAATAAGAAGTCGGAGATGAGTGTTTTGGGTGGCTTTATATGTGTTATTTGAACTTCTGTGATATAATTCTTTTTGCTGCTTAAATGATGAAGCAGTTTGTACGTAGAACAAGAAAGATGTGTGAGTTTAAGTCACCTCAAGAGCTCATTTTTTCTTGCTGTTTCCGATATGCGTTGTTTCTCATTATCGTAGAATGACATCCCGAGTGAATTGCGGTTAAAAACAACAATTAAGAACATTAATGTTAATACTCGTCAAAAATAGTTTTTCCTCGGAGCTGTGATATCCAGTCGATTTTTTTTTTTTTTTTTTTTTTTGCTTTAGTAAATTTTTTCAAGTATTATACCTTAGTTTTTACATATATTTAAATATGCACATAATAATTCTATTATAGAATAAGATATAAATATGTAACAAATATGTTCCTATTTGATCGGTTGAAAAAAATCAAAAGGGATAAATACGAGGTCATCTGAGAATCAAAAGCGTGAACTCTGAGTCATCAAATTTCATATCTTATTTTATAATTGAAATATATTGTAATATTGCTCTGCATTTTGGTGCATTGAGCACGCTAAAGATTTTATGGATAAAAAAAGCTTTTAGCATTACATTTTAATCATACATATATATATATATATATATATATATATATATATATATATATATATATAGGAGTTTCATCTTGAATCCAGTCCAGCTGCATTCAATTTATATTCAAATTGTTGTCGAGACATTCATTGGGTGGGGAATCTATACTTAGAATTCATTGTTGTACTTTGAAAATAGTTTCGTCATTTCACGATACAAAATACTTCATGTGATTTTTTCCAGCCTGAATTGGTACTGGCGTTTGTCTTTGTTTCACGATGTTTGTGCTTCAAAAGTCACACGCATAAAAATGATTCTCAGTGGGCAAGTGAAGTGTTTCGCAGCCTCAAGTTTTTTCATAAAATCATTCATTTTTCATATGTCCATCCTGTTGAAAAAAAAGAAAAACAAATTCTGTATTAATTAAAGATTTTGCGTTTATTTGTTTATAAAATCACATTATTCAAAGAAATACAGTCTGCAATTAAAGAAAATGTCTAACGAGGATTGAAGAATCAACGTTCCTGCTTATGTATAAGATGTTACTTTTTCCTCCAAATTTTGTTTTGATCATTGATCTCCTGTTTTTAATAATGATGTTAATACATGTTGAATGATCCATTCTTCAGCCAACATCACATGAGAAAAAAAGGATAAAAAAAGACAAAGAAAGCAAGGTCAAAGGATGGATTAGACAAAACGTTCAGTTGGCCACACTAACAATACAAAGAAAAGATCTAATTGGCTGAACAATATTTGGAATGTAATTTGGACTCTTTTCGATTTTATAACATTTTCTTTTATTCAATTTAAATTCTTTGATGAAATAGTCTTACTATTATACATTGATTATTTTAAACAATTGCCTCGTCTTTATTTTTATTGTTTTTTCTTTACTTTTTTTTTCTTTTCACAATGTATCCTCCGACTTCTTCAGCATTCTGTCGACTTCGGAACTATTTATTTGATCTACTAGGGTATATCTTACTTATTCTTATACATATATATCATATCATGTTTTTTTTTTATCTAATTGAAATATTATTACTATTATACGTTGATTATCTTGAACCAGTTTCCTAGTCTTTGTTGGGTGGAAACCTCATGAAGTAGTGGCTAAAGTGCAAAACTGGGATATTGAAGTAAGTGAGTTCGAACTCCAATCGCACTATTACGTTCACTTTCAGATTTAAACCCTTGAGAAAGATAGGAACCCCCATATCACCCTAGCCCAGTCGGCTGGAGAAGCAGAATACACCGACTGCATCTCTGCGAAAGGGTGAGACTCTCCCAACGTGTGTCCTGTTTATATCAAACAATCTGATGATGAGGCTACTGTAATGCTGAACATTGGGGAATGCGGAGTACCCCTTTTTTACCATCGCTCCCAGGTCCATTCTGGCTTGGAGTGGTAGCACCTGATAGAGTCCTAAATAAGGGCCCAATAGAACAAATCTGTGTACTTATGCTATAGTGAATTGTTTGAAATAGAACTGTTTATATGTATAAAAATGTATTTGGCATAAAATAAACTACAATGGTTGATATGCCATAAAACCAAACCCAACCAAGCCCTCTTCTACATCAATGATTGTGATATGCCATTGATGTATGTAATTACCCAAACACTTGATTTTTAAGCGAAGTATAGCTGGTTTGAATTTCGAGTCTTTCTTCTCACAGAAGTCTGAGCCGAAACTCGAACTCGGTTTGCTGGTTTAGTTTTCATTAACCCTTACGCTACCCTACATTTCCAGAAGATGTTGATGCCTACACTGGGTCTGCAAGTTGGATGACTTTAGGATATCCTTTTCTAATACTAATTAGAATTTCATAATGAAAACTAGAAAAAGATCTGAATGAATAAATGTATTATAATCCTTACACTGCTGTTTTGTAGGGTGCTGCTTCCAAGATTTGTCCAAAACACCATGCAGCACCCTAGTATTGTTCCTATCTAGCTTTTTCTCCAAACGTTTTGTTAGAGTCCAAGAGGTGCAACCATACAATAGTTCTGACACGGCTACTGCTTGTAAGAATTCCCGTTTTATTTTATCAGAGATCAGATTTTCATATGATCAAAATCCTCTTTATGGCAGTCCACGTTTTACCTATGCATTTGTTGACATCGCTTTCAGTGGATGAGATATTGCTACCTAGGTAAATGAATTGCTCTACTAATTTCAGTTGTACGACCATTTACCTCCCTTCTTACAAACTATCCAAGTTAGACTAATAAGACATGCTGAGTCCTGCAAGAGAAGTGCGAAGTGATATCATAAGCGACGTTCTCGAATAGACTCCTACACATGAGCAAACCATATGTTTGCCGACCAGCAAAAATTTCCATTCCTCACCTCTATACTGTCTAGAGGGCTTACAAAGGACTATCGACGATAGAGACGGATCAAGAGAAAGTCAAAGGAGTCCGTGCTCGATGATGATGATGACGATCTGGTACCATTTGAACATAAGTAGTCTCAATCGAAATTCGAACAGGGTTTGGTGATTTCGTTTTCATAAAACATACGCCACCCAACACTTTTTATAAGTTGTCGATATCTACTCTGGGTCTGCTAGTTCGATGACTTTAGTGTAACATACGCTGGTAAGTAAAAAAATAATTTAAACGTTATGGTGAAGACGGCAAAAACGAAAATAGGAAAAATTACAGAGTAAGATCAATTAGTCCTGGGCCTAACTTATAAAATAACAATTTTTAGGCAAATTTCGAGTTTATTCATCAACATAGTCTCCTTCTTAGGTGATACTCTGATTCCAACGCTTCTCTAACAATTCGATGCCTTTTTTTTTGTAGAACGATTTGTCTTTGGCTTCAATATACGCCTCAATTTCCGATATCACTTCTTCATTGGAGCCAAATCTCTTTCCCTGGAACAAATAGCCAGTAGTCACTGGCGGCCAGATCTGGAGAATAGAGTGGCTGCGGAAGCAATTCGAAGTGTCATTGATGTAGTTTTGCCATCGTTGCGATCGACTTGTGACACAGTACATTATCTTCGTAAAAGGGCATTTTTTTCTTTAACATTTGAGGCCGTTTTGGGGGCGATTTCTTCCTTCAAACGCACCAATACTTGCGCATCCCAAAATACGGAGACCAAAAGCTTGCCTGCTGATATTCACGTCTTTGGTCACTTTGGACAGCATTCACCTGCTGCTGTCCACTCAGGTGATAGCCGATTTGACTCCGAAATGAAGTGGTGGATCCATGTTTCATCCATTGTTACATATTTACGCAAAAGCTCTTTTTTTGTAGCGTTGAAACAGTCGCAAACAACGCTCTGAATCATCGACGTGTTGTTTTTGTGAGCAAACGTTGCACCCAGTTTGACCACAGCTTTCTCATTGACAAATGCTCATGTAAAATTGTGAGTAAACTGCTTTCTGATATCTTCAACTCCTCTGCTATCTCCCACAACTTCAATTTACGATCGGTCAAAACGAGTTTGTGAAGTTTTTTGGTGTTATCAGAAACAACTACCGAATTTGGGCAACCTTAGGGTTCAGCATCATTTGTGTCTGTACGACCAGGTTTACTGTCAGCATACCACCTCTTAACCGTTGTTTCCGCTGGAGCAGAGTCCGTATAACACTTATCAATCCATTGCTTTTCCCCATCAGAAAGCAATACTTTATCAACATACGAAATTCAGATTTTTTTCATTGTTTTGAAAATTTGCAACAGTAACTTCACTTAGTTAACTGTAATTTGTAAACTAATAATCCGACCGGGCTCAAATTTGAAGGTTAGTGCTTTATAAAAAATGATATGAATTTTTTTATTAGTGGCGCCATCTATATGTCAGGCTCGGGACTTATTGGGTGATGTGTTAAGAGCTTTTTTTCACACATATGATATCAAGTTTTCTTATACCTAGAGGTTAGGTAATCACATACATTGTACATTCAATTTTACATTTTTTGAGTAGTTGCTGCTTAAGAGCATTTTTCCACATATGATATCAAGTCTTCTTATACCTAGAGTTCAAGGAATCGCGTACATTGTACATGCAATTTTACATTTTTTGCATAGTTGTTTCTTAAGAACTTTTTTTTCGCACATATGATATCAAGTCTTCTTAATACGCATAATTTGCACACTTGTATGGTTTCAAGTATTCCTATCTAGTAATTATATTATTTCAAGTAATTTAGTTTAATTAAATGATTGTCATTTCTTTGGACACAGTTATATGGTATCAAGTCTACCTATGAAGTACTAGGCATTTTCAAACAGATCTATTTAACCCATAGATAGGACTCTAACAGGTTTTATCACTTCGGGTCAGTGTGTACTTAGGAGTAGTGGCAATGAAGGGATAATTCCACTCTCCCAGATCTCCAGAACTGAAGCCTCACCATTTGATGCAGTCTAGTTTCATACCCAGGACACCACCTTTAGCGGGGGGTATCCCTTTGCAGTAATTTAACAGTTTTATTTTGTGTAATTCTTACTAATTTTAAGAAGACTGTATCACTTTCTCGAGCATTTTATTATGATTCGAATACTTACCGGCAAAATTACATCAGTAATCCAATGTGTGATCCAACCACATTAGTTTAAACGACATCAATAATCGGTTGATAATCAAAATAATTCGATCAAGACTTTTTCTTCAGATGCTGGCAAGCTTTCATTATCGATTTTCAATGACTTGTAAAAAAAAAAGATCCCAGAACTATTTTTCGTTTTGAGGTTCTGAAGTCTTTAGGTCTGTGATTTCTGCCGCTGCCACAATAATAATAATAATAATAATAATAATAATAATAATAATAATAATAATAATAATTGAAAATCAAAGAAAACTAAAAGAGAGATAAGTATTTAGACCTTACCAGAGGACTAAAAAAATCTCTATAACATGAAAGTGGCGGTGATACCAATTGTTGTTGGTATGCTCGGAACAATCCCCAAAAGCTTGGTAAGAGGACTGGAAGATTTAGAAATCGGAAGACGAGCGGAGATCATCCTGACTACAGCATTGTTAAGATTAGCTAAAATACTGAGAAGAGTCCTGGAGACTTGAGGAGACTTGCAGTCACTTAGACTATCAGCTATCACTGGTGTGAAAACACGCAAGGAGTAAGCAATAATAATAATAAGAAGAAGAAATATTACTTTACTAGCATTTCATTTTTTATTTAAATGCACTTCAAATACAAAATATACGCCACCAATTCGCATGTCTCCCATGAGTTGTCTAGATTAACTGCGTTCACCTTAGAACCACAAACAAGACAAAATATATAAGGAATGTTTCAAAAAAATGAGATATCATTTAAGATGTACAGTGTGTTTCCGAAAAATCGATATCATTTTGTAATGTCATAACTCGACCAATTCTTGTTCAAATGATCTTAAATTTTAACAGTATGTAAAGAAACAACTAAAAATTATACGTTTAATCTTTAAACGTCTTTTCTATTTGAAAGAATGACATTTTTATACCTGAAAAGAAAAAAAACATTAAACATGATATTTTAAGTTATTTCTACCTATGCTGTTAAAATTTGAGATCATTTCAGTGAAAACTAGTCAAGTTATGAAATAATGTAATTTTTTCTGAAACCCCATGTACATTTCAAATAGTATTAATTTTTCTGAAACAGCCCGTATTATACCAGACATTTCACTAGTTTTCTTAGGAAATAAATCCACTATTCTTTTTAAAACAATCCATTCAGGTGGCAAAAGATTTTTGGCACCGAATATATATATACATTCTAAATAGGTAAATTATGCAATTTCACATCAATAAGTAAAGTCGAGGGTGATCCGAAGGCTCCCTTTTCATTAGCTACAGCACTGAGGTGTAGGGGAGGGCGCTACTCCTTTCTCTGGATTGCTCCACTTACTCTTGAAACGTACCTTATAATGCTGAGTGTTAAGCAAGGAGGCATCAAGTACCATTTTTGAGTCTTTGGTATGACTCGACGTGGGATTGAACCCCAGTCTCCCAGGCCATTTGTGAACACTCTACCCGCTAATTTTGACATCATTTATATCTATCAGACTAAAATTCTTATATATATGTGTGTGTGTGTGTGTGTGTGAGAGAGAGAGAGAGACCAAATCAAAACAGCTCGTCAAAGCTAAATTTTCATTAAAGCAATAGACTTAAAATTATGTAATTCATAGAACAAAGTAACTTGATGATTTCATGAGATTTGAGTTCGCGCTGAACATCATTTTTTAACCTTCCAAATTCCCATAATAACGCAGATAACTATCGAATGACCATTTGAATTCTTCACTCGCTCTTAATTAGTCGCATCAACGTTGTGTTTAAAAACGTGTGAGATCTTAAGTATAGTGCAATGGAACGGTTAAGATTTTTTTTTCATTTTGTATTTAAAATAAGACCAAATTACTTCTATAAACCCTTTCTTTGCTAGATATATTCTAACTGATCCCTTCCCCAACCTTTTTCACATGTTTTTTTAATGATCACGATTCCCTACAAATAAACACCTAATAATAAACAAATAACCAACTAATTATCAAAAGTTTATCATTAATTCCTAAGAACTCTCCTTTGAATTTCTTTTCACACTTATTTTCTTTAACTTGATCCGGCATTAAATGACCGGTGAGGTTGATATGCCGTAAAATAAAAAAAACAAACTTCTGTATTTATATTTTTTCCCATTTGTTTCTCACACAATTATTAAGTTACTAAAACAGCATAAAAATTTATACTCAGCAATGAAACGTGATCAACAATAAATGTTCAGAAACCTCACTTACTTAACTCTTTCAATTCTGAATATGTGGAGCAACGCAGCAAATAAACCGCGTTCGCACCGAATCTCAGAAGGCAGCTTTCTGATCCAATTTTCTCTGCGGCAAGGGTATAAAAAATTTATGAAATTAACCCTTGTTGGCAGATGGACAGAGACTCACTACCGAGAGGACTAGAAATACTTTCCACAGGGCACACCTACTGTATTCAGTCCACCGTGGCGCATGAAATATTACACAGCATTCTCTCTCTCTCTCTCTCTCTCTCTCTCTCTCTCTCTCTCTCTCTCTCTCTCTCTCTCTCTCTCTCCACACACACACACACACACACATAACACACAGACGCGTGCGTGCCGGCCCAGTCGGCTAGGGGGTGTAGTATACACCGACTGTAAATCTGCATAGGGGTAAGACCCTACCCAACGAGTGTCCTGGTTATGACACTAAACAATATGATCGTGAGATTCCAGTCCTAGAGCTTTGAGTACCTCTTCATTGCCATTACTCTCTGCTAGCACCTGATAGGGTCCTATCAATGGGTTAAATAGAACTGTTTGATATTTAAACTGTGTGCAAACAAATGACCTGTTAAATTGAATTGTTCGAAATAGAACTGTTTGATTATGAAAACAAATGACTGATATTTAATTGAATTGTTTGGGATACATAGCAATTCTTGGAACTATTCAACTGTGTGAAAACAAATGAGTAATGTTGAAATTAATTATTGATGTTAGATAGCAATACTTGAAACTCTTTTACTGTGTGTGTAAATTGAATTATTAGTATTACATAGCAATACTTGAAACCATTTAAAGGAATAAAAATAAAATTATTAGTGTGGAATACTTGAAGCCGGTTAACTGTATTCAAATTATTGGTATTTCATAGCAATACTTGGAAATATTTAACTGTTTGCAAATGCATGAATAGTGTTGAACTGAACGTTAAATAGCAATGCCTGTTACCATTTCACTGTGTGCAAACAAATAATTAATGTTAAATAAAATTAAATGATTCGTATTAAAGAGAATTATTAGTGTTAGATTGCAATAATTGAAACCATTTAACTGTGTAGAAGCAATAGCAATACGTAAATGTGTACAAACAAACTATCCACTTACAAATTATATTTGAATGTGTGCAAACAAATGACTAATGTTAAATAAAATATTTACTGTTACATAGCAATACTTGAAACAATTAAACTGTGTGCAAATAAAATGAGCTCAGGCTCGTTTTTAAAAAGTTATCTACAAAATATGTTTACAAATCATATATATCAAATATATTTGTATAAACAGGATTTGGCATTACTTAACCTACAAGGAAAGATATGCCATAAAACCCAACTTGCCCAATCGGCTAGGGCTGTAGAATACACCCACTGCATCTCTGCAGAGAGGTAAGATTCCTCCAACGAGTGTTCGGGATATGACACTAAACAATCTGATGATGAGGTTCCAATAATGTTGGAGGTTTGGGGAATGCGGAACACACTTTCACTGGCATCACTCCCAGGTTCACTCTGGCCCGGAGTGGTAGCACCTAATAGGGTCTTATCTATGATGCTAAACTGAATTGTTTGAAATGGAACTGTTTTGACATTTAACTGTGTGCAAACAAAATCTATACTTACACTAAACTGAATTGGTTGAATTAGAACTGTTTGACGAAACTGAATAGCTTGAAATAGTAACTGTGTACTCATGCTAAACTGAATTGTTTGAAATAGAAGAGTTTATTTGTATAAAAATGGATTTGGCATTGAATAACCTACAAAGGTTGATATGCCATAAACCCCACTAACCAACCATAAAACCCAAACATACAAATACGCACACGCACTCATTGTTTTAATGTAAACATTTATCTTTTATAATCTCAACTCGTTATTGCTTTCTTGAGAGAGAGAGAGAGAGAGAGAGAGAGAGAGAGTGTGTGTGTGTGTGTGTGTGTGTGTGTGTGTGTGTGTGTGTGTGTGTGTTGCTTTATTAATCCCTGCCTTGAAATGACTACTCGCAGACAATAAGGAAAATTTTTATACCGAAGGTAGATATTTCCCATTAAAATATCCCTTAATATCCCTCATCATCAATTCGCGCTGATAAAACAGAGTCCTCTGACTTTCTCTCTCTCTCTCACTCTCTCTCTCTCTCTTTTGGGGGAGCGGTTTTGGAAGGGATATTTTGTTTGTGAGTATGTGTGCCTAAGTTTATGTGCGTTTGAATGTTCCTGTGTTTGTGTGTGCTGTCGCTCGTGCATACATATATACGTATAACTGCACATATAATGGTATGCACTTTTACATATATACACATATTTGGTCCACCATTAACTCACCAAGTGAGCTTATGGTAACCATAAACTTCTAGTTACAGATTTAAGTGTTTAATTTTCCAGGAGTAATAAAACCTGGCATCTTTAGTTGAAGAGAATATTAACTTTTTCGGAAAATTGTTTTGGAGTGTACTTATTTGTGGGTGATATTGTGCCTTATTCCAAACGTTTAGATCCTATGTCCGTGAGAAAACTGAATTTAGCAAAATATCAAAAGAAATACTTAAATTAAACTCATCATAGATTTTCAAATCGTGAACTCATCAATAACGAAAAAAAAACGTAAGACTCACTCACTTTTCTTCACAGAACCTGAAGGCGAATAAGAACTTGATTGTTGAAGACGCCGATGTCGTTGTAAAAGAAGTGTCTTTTGGTAACTGTCATTACGTTTGGCCCGACAGAAAAGGATACGAAGAAAAGTCGTCCGGAAGTTCACATTGCACAGAGCATAACACAAAGGATTGATTGTGCTGTTTAGATAACACAACGAGTAACCTGAAATATACAAGTGACAATAAGAACTATCGAACATTATATAAATTACGGGTCATAAATTGTGTATAAATCGACCCTTAAATCATCAAACTTTATGTAAATTTCGGGTCATAAATTATGTATATCAGTCCATTCTTTAAAAAATGATTTCACTGCAAAATAAAACAGTTTCTCTTTAATGTGCATGAATTCCTTGTGGCGTAATGATTAAAGTGCTGAACTGCGGCCTCAAAGTAAGCGAGTTTGAACTCTAATCATGTTATTACGTTCACTTTCGAATTAATACCCTTGGGAAAGAAATGGCATGAACCACGTTATCCCTTCCAGCTTTAGATTAAATAGTATCACGGCTGTTCTTCTCCAAAGATAACTTTAGCATTAAATAATCCACAAAGGTTGATGTGCGATAAACATAGAAACTGAACTAAACCACCTTTATTTCCGAATGAACAAGCTCGATGTTTTTTAAATATTTTTTATGTGCTCTCGTTAAATTCTAAGTTAAAAACCATCATTTTTTATACATTAAGAATATTTTTTAAACGGTGTTCATTATTTTTTCTTTTCTTTTTTTTTTTCTTTTTTTATGTCCGAGCTATAACACTAAACTACATCTGATAGTGAGGTTCCAGTTTTGGAGGTCTGGGGAGGGTGGAATATTCCTTCAATACCACTACTCCAAAGCCCACTCTGCTCCACAGTGGTAGTACCTGTTAGGGTCCCATCTCTGAGTCAAATAGATCTGCTTGAAAATTACTGTATTTGATAGGAATACTCGATGTCACATAACTGTGTGTAAATTATTTGTATTAAGAATAATTACTCGAAACTATTATTGTTTACGAAGAACAATTTTTAGTTATTTGAAATCATATGACTGTGTGCAAACAAATAATTATTATTAAATAGAAATAATTACTTGAAACCATATAATTATTGGTATTAGTTTGAACTACTTGAAACCCTACAACTGCATGTAAATTAATTGTTTTAGATGGGAACACATGGCATTATATAACTGTGTGTAAAAAACTATAAAGAAACTACAAAAAATGTCATTATGAACGATATTCCCAGCCCTCTTAGCCTAAAATAACCCTAGCAGTATTGAAACGCCGTTAAAATCACTCTGTATAATCCTGCCGCTGTCTTTCCTTGAAAGTCCGACCTGGTCGAAGAATGGGTCTGCACTCTAGGCATGAAATAACCCTCGACAGTCTGATATTCCGTTAAAATTTATCAATCAAACAATCATTATACTTTTTCAAGGGAGAAGATGCTTTGGACAAACTTTTTATGAAATGATACATTCCTATTTCAAGCTGATCAAACTATATATATATATATATGTGTGTGTGTGTGTGTGTGTGTGTGTGTGTGTGTGTATAGTAAAGTAAAATTAGCGACCGCAGTCGAGGGCGATCCCTTTCAATAGCTACTACTCCGAAGTGTAGGTGAGGGTGTTACTCCTTTCCCTGGATTGCTCCACTTTACCCTTGATACGTACCTTATAATGCTGAGAGTTAAGCAAGAAGGTATCAAGTACCATTTTTTAAGTCTTTGGTATGACGCGACCTGGGACTGAACCCTGGTCTCCCGGGCTATTGGCGAACACTCTACCCACTAGGCTAATGAGCCGGTTATATATATATACTGTAACGAAAATTAAGATTGTATGGATACTTCTTTTTTCTTTTTTCTTTTTTTTTTTTTTTTTTTTTTTTGGTAACAGAGTTTTCAATTTAGTGGGATTGGAAATATATAATAACTAATAATATCTATTTTGATTGTAGAATGTTCAATAAGAAGTAAAAAAAAATCCTTCTGGTTTAGAAAAAATTAAATTTGTATATGTTTACCCAACCCCTCCACCATGAGATGGATGCAACACGGGATCAATTCTTTAGCGGAGTAGTGCCGGTTTGAATTCAAAGTTTTCCTTCTCCTAGACTAGTCACCGTTAAAGAACCCAGTGTGCCCTACTATTTATCCGAAGCTGTTGTGGGTAGAGATTAATTCACGGCTCTCTCAAGGGCATTAGTGCAAAATGTAACGCAAATAGATTTGAACTCTGGTCACCACATCTATTGCCTATGACGATAACTGTTACGCCAGAATTACATTTTTTAGGTACTTATTATTGATGGGTTTTTAACAGATCTAGATACCTGAAGAATTCATAATTTACTTACCAATTGCATAGACTGTTCCATTAATGCAATCCTCGCAGAAAACCTGGAAGACAGTGAAAAAATTGTAAGGCGTCCACGTGATAATGAACGCAAGTAAAATGGCGCTGAGAATTTTGGCGGCTTTTTTCTCCTGGTAACCCTGTTGCTTCTTCCTCTTTACCTGCTGTGTTCGCATTCTGTCGATCACCCAACGAGCAAGTTTTGTCTGCCTTGCAATGGTGGCTAAGTCTATGGTTGGGGGGGGTTTTCGACTCATCACCGGAGTGCTGAACCCACTGCCATTTTGATTGGCCGTTTCTGCTTTTCGCGTTTTGTGTTTTTGAGCACGTGACGTTCCTACCGAACTCGATTTTTTGCTTTCTTTATTGTTACTATCATCTTCCACTTCGTCACTCTCTACCGCAACTTTCGACTTTCCCGCCTTCAGATCTTTCAAGGGCCGATCTGAACATTCTTTGTTTGGAATCTTCAAATATATCGTACCTAAATGATGATCATAGAAACTTTCTCCTGTTTCTATGCCAGCTTTGAGAGCTCCACTTATATCCTGACGCCTGGCCCTATTTTGGTATATCTGTGTGGCGACAGGTGGCGTAAATCTGCTGTCGTTTTCAGGATTAATAGTCTGCGAGTTAGCCTTTATAGAATTCGACAAAGCGGTATTGTCTAAAGACATCTGGGATGGTGAACTAGAAGAGTCATTTGAAGATACATCTTTGATTATGACAGACGGTAACTTAGAATCAACATTGTTGGGGTTTTCTTGGTAGTCTGTTTCTTTATCGGCAAAGCAGCATCGTTTGAGTGCTTTCCTCCATTTCTTTTGAGAGTTTTCTGGGTGGTTACTTATGTTTTCAGTTAAAGAATCAATCTCACTAACCTCTGAAGATGAATTTCCCCATCTTTGATTCATGCTTGTCGCTAGACTTTCATCATCGCTCGAACAGGTCGACCGCTTGCTGTTATTATGCAGCCTGTCCGCTGTTAAGCTTGCCAACCTTTTCTTTCTCTTTTCTGTTGCCCGCCATATTTTATAGTAAAGAAATGTCATTATACTTACAGGTAAATAAAACGCTAGAAGAGCTGTTATGATTGTCACGTAGGAGTTGGTCTTCAAGAATTGTATATAACACTCATGAGCCGGGACTGTTCTCTGACCTTCAATGTAAGGCCAAGAGAATATCCATGGAGTCCATAAAAGAATTGATATGGTCCATGCACAACCTATCATGATTGCTGCTCTCTTGGGGGTACGTTTCGCCCGATATGTTAAAGGGCGAGTGACGGAGAAATATCGATCGAAACTTATAATCAGTAAATTAGCCACAGACGCATTACTCATGGTATAATCGATAGCCAGCCAGCAATCACAGAGAGTTGCACCTAGCGGCCATTTGTAGCCATAGAGTAAGTAAAGTGTGAAAAATGGCATCGATATCACTCCGATAGCTAAATCAGCCACTGCAAGGCTCAGCAGGAAATAATTACTAACTGTCTGGAGTTGCTTCTCTATTTTAAAGGCAACGACAACCAGAACGTTGCCAATAATTGTAGTAAGGGACATAACTGCGCAAACTGTCGCAATAGCGACAGCGTCAGTAAGAGTGTAAGGAACTGTGAGCTGGTTGACGGTTTCGTTTTTAAATTCAACCGGGTCATAGTTCCAGCTTTTTTCTGGTATTGAGCTAACCCTGTCTGTAACAAGACTTGCCAACTGGCCGATGCTGCTGTCTGCGAATCTATGAAGGTTATCCTGTCTTCCAGGAACCAAGAGAGGTGCCTCGGTACTTGGTTCTTCAGAAGGTAAGAAAAAGGATTCCATCGTACATTTTAGCCGATATAAACCGCGGTTGTATTCTCTGAATCCTAAATAATTCTGTTTTGTTGGGATTTGCTTGGTGGTTTTGTTTTCAGACTTTCTTGTTTACACAAAGGTGGTAAATCAATTTTTTGCTATACAGTAGATAAGTTACTTCCAATCATTGGATCAATGTGTAAATAATTCTTTTTTGCTATCAAGTCATAGAAAAATGATTAACGGAACTAGTTATGCATGAGACTTTAAACAAAATCGTTTCAGGTTTCTGTTGAAATACTCATGGTTCATCTGCTTGGTTCGTCTGTTTCTAACTTGTATTAACTTGCTTATTTAACAGATTGCATGATCTTTTAACTGTATTGGTCATTCTTGAATTTGCTTTGTAACAAACAAATACCGTTAGTACAATTAATGAGGATTTTTCTCCTCATACAGTATAATAAAAAAATAAATTCAGTATACTTCAGAAAATAATTGTCCTTACTTACAACTGCTTAAACCTTCGATAATCGTTTTATTCTTTTAAGAAATCATTCACATCCAAATCTGGATCGTTGAAGCGTGTCTCTAGACACAAAACAAATGAAATATACAGATCAATACATCTAGCTTGTTGAAAAAAGGTTGAAAAAACAAAAGAAATCAACAAAAAAAAATGACAAGCATGATACAAATAGATATTAGAAATGTTTTTTCGGGATGAAGTTTTTCCAATGCATTTTTTTGTTTTTGAATGTTTTACATTAAATCTTTTAAAACATGATCGAAAATGGCCTTTTTAGAATACACATAAATATGCAAAGTTAAGTTAAAAACTTAATAGCATCTACATTTGAACTCAGAATCTGCTTGGTAAAAATGAACATCGATTCTGTTGTTTTAATTCGATGCTTTCAATATATTCTGATGTCTTTTGTATTGATTTCTAAGGATTATGTCTCTGAAGATCGTTTCGGATTTTACTAGAGGTCATCGGTGGCTTTTCACAATCAGCAAAATATTTCATAATCACCGGTCCTGTACCCAGAAATGCTTTAAGAAATAAGGTTCAAGTTTTACTCAAAGATCCTCAGATTTTGTTTCATCGAGTTTTTTGGGGACTTTCAGGGTATCTGAAAAACAGGAAAAAAAAGAAAAAGTACGATTTTAATATAAACTACCGTAAAGGCCTCCAAAGGTGACCGTTAAGTTAAAGTAAAGTCATCTCTGATTTATAAATCTATAATTGTAATTATTCAAAACACAAAAAAAAAGGTTTATTTAATGCCGAATCCATCCTTCTAGAAGTACAGTAGTGGTACTATTCAACCCATAACAGGGAGAGAATATGGGGGTTCATAACTTTCCCAAAGGTATTTGTCTGAAAGTGAACGAAATAGCGCGACTACAGTTCGGACTCGCTTACTACGATTCCGTAGTCTAGCACTTTAACCATTACACCACGATGACCTTCCCCTCAAGCAAGAGTTATCATTATTAAGGTAGTAACAAAAATAAATATTAGCCAGACTTTATTAACATAATCCTATAAAATCCATCAAAAGCGGCCGTTAAGTTGATGTAACGATACTTATGTATAATGGCCAAGTCGACTTTGGGTGTAGAATACACCGACTGCATCTCTACAGAGAGATAATACCCCCACAACAAGTATCCGAGATATGTCATTAAACAATCCGATGGTGGGGCTCCAGTAATAGTGGAGCTTTGGGGAATGCAGAGTACCTCTTTATTGCCATTACACCCAGGTTCACTCTGATCAAAGTGGTAGCACCTGATAGGGCCCTATCTATGGGTCAAATAGAACTGTTTGACATTTAAAGTGTTTGCAAACAAATGACTTAAGCTAAACTGAATAGTTTGAAATTGAACTGTTTGATCATTTAACTGTGCGTAAACAAATGACTGACGTTTCATTGAATTACTAGTGATACATAGCAATACTTGGTAACATTTAACTGTGTGCAAAAGAATGAGCTAAGGTACGTTTAAAAATTTTATCAACAAAATGTGTTTACAAATATGTATCTAATGTATACTTGTAAAGATGGTTTGGCATTTGATAATGGTAGATATGGCATAAAACTAAACCACACCTCATTTATAAAATCGATATTATAATAGCTAAAACAAAATATGAATTAAGATGTTGATGAAATATTGATAGACTCTTTTTTGTAGCTAAAAAGCATCGAAATAAGAAAAAAAAATCTTTTAAAAACTGCTCACTTCAAAAGACGTTGGTCCATTACGAAATTTTACCTTTTTTCTTGTTCAGTTTTGAAATTCACCTCAAAGGTAGGTGCATTATTAATGTTCCAGAATATATTTTGGATTTTAACATTTTGTCCTGACATTTCAATTAAAAGCTCGAAAAATGATGAAAGAAAAAAGACAAAGAACATAACGATACCCATGAAATAATGATACAATTAAAATAAATCTACCTCTGGAGCTATCTCCTTTGTTCATCGAAACATACGACAATCTGGCGGAGTGTGAACATTGAAACCCTCCACCTATTAATTTTTATTTATTTACCACTACTGTACTTCTAGAAGGATGGATTCGGCATTAAATAAACCTAAAAAGGTTGATATGCCATTAAAAAAACAACCTAATTAACAAATCTTATTTAACAATATCATCATTTCCAAGAGTATCATTATTTTCTTTTCCTCTCCCCTCGATATTTTATATCAGTTTGGAATTGAAATGACAGGACAAAGTGTTACAAAATATATTGTTGAACCCTTTTCAGAAGATTAACTTAAAGGTTTTTGTTAGTCCGATGGTTTTTGACACGTTAAAAAAGCTTTTCAGTGTTTCATAAGTAAAGTTGGCGACCTTAGTCGAGGGTGACCCGAAGGCTGCCTTTTCAATAGCTACTTTACCGAGGTGTAGGAGACGGCGCCACTCCTTTCGCTGGATTGCTCCACTTTACTCTTAATCCTTACTTTATAATGCTGAGGCAGCTAATACCATATTTTGAGTCTTTGGTATGAATCGACCTGGGATTGAACCCTGGTCTCCCGGACCATTGGCGAACATTCTACATTGTCCGGTTATCTAATATAATGGCATGTAAACCCGTCTCAGGTTATGGAATCGTATTCATTATACTTCATATTTACATTTGTTGGGGTTTTTTTTCACACACTTCTATTGAATACGAGAAACAGATCTATTTGAGCCATACATAGGACCATAACAGGTACTACCTCTCCGGATCGGAGTGGACTTAGGAGTAATGGCAAAAACGGGGTGTCTTTACATTTCCCATATTTCCAGAACTGAAGCCTTACCATCAGATGTTTAGTGTCACACCTAGGAGATATTATTTTTAAGTTGCCGATTATATGCACACATGCACACATACACACACACACACACATATATATATATATATATATATATATATATCGCGTGTGTGTATGTGATATTGAAATTGCTCTTAGAGAGTAAAGCCATTTCCAGTTCAATTTACAAGTTGATGATAAGTTTATAGAGTTGCTATGTGTGCTAAACATGATCTGTTATTCAATATTTTGTCCTCTCATTTCAGTTCCAAGCTGATATAAAATCTTGATGGAAGAGGAAAAAATAGAAAATAATGATACCCAGTGAAATGATATCACAAAAATAAAATTGTCATTATTTTATGAAGCAATTAGGAATCTTTTCATTATTTTCTTTGTTGATTCTTATGATAGACATCGAATAGAGGAATAGATTGCAAGACTAGTTCTATCTTTTGATGCTTGATTTCAAACTCTGAAACATATTTTAGCTTTGAAAAGGGATTTTTTTTCTAAAAAACTATCTATCCAAAGCTATTTTAGTGCAGTTATAATGTAATCACATCAAGGTGCGAGTGTCCTGGTGGTCATCTGTACAGAAAATGGAATCGACAAGCCGAATTCAACTTCCAACTGTGATAGTTTATGTTCACTTTGTACTAACACTAAAAACATGAATCTATCTCATCTTTGCCGCTATTTTACCGACTAGGAAGTCGGTAAAATAGCAAAACAGACTGGACTCTCTACCTTGACTGTAAACTAGTCTAGAAGGACATCTCATTGACGTAGAGACGCTCATTAGGAAAAACTATAAATACGATTTTGATATATATATATATATATATATATATATATGTGTGTGTGTGTGTGTGTGTGTGTGTGTGTGTGTGTGTGTGTGTGTGTGTACTTCATCATTATGTCGTGCAGCTAGTACGGATTTTCCTGACTCTCCCTTGCCACTCGTTTCTATCGTCCATCGCATTCGGCAGGTTCTCTAGACTACATCTTGTATTTGTAGAGAGTTGTTGTAGATAAGTTCTAGTTGGTCGTCTAACACTTGCACATCCGTGTTAAAGGGTGCACATGAGAACATCGTTTATGAGTTCGCCCTTACTTCTCCAGTCGTGTCTCTCATATCTTGTTCGTATGATTTGAATAGTTTTAGTGATGAGAGGTATGTGGCCGTACAGCTGCTGTTTTGTAGGATATAACTTCTAGGATTTGTTCAATATAGTTCGCAGAATTCTGGTGTAATTGCCGTCAAGCTTCTTCTCCATACGTTTAGTCAACGTCCATGTGGTACATCCATATAGTAGTATGGACACGACCGCTGCTTGGGAAAAGCTGTATTTATTTTATCGGATAGGTCTGATTTCCATATGACCGAAAACCTACCGATAGCCGACCATGCCGTCACTAGTCGCGTATTAGTGTCATTTTCCATACATGAGACGCTGCTTCCGAGGTAGAAGAATTTGCCCTCTTGAAAGAAACTGAATACAAAACAACTGGTAAAAATATCCGGCGTTTCTTTAGATAAAATATATTGTAAAGCTCATTTGTTAAACAAAAGTTTGCTCTGTAAGAGTTTTGGAAGATTTTCTTCTCAAACATCTCACATTTAGGAGATGGACCATATTGAACTTATACTTCGAAATCGCATTAAAATTATCATGAATAAAATTCAAAGAAATGAATTAAAAATGTTTAACCCATCAAGTATTGTGTATTTAGACATTAGTCTAACTTATGATTATAGGCAAATCAACAAACATTGTCTTTCATTTTATTAGGTATGAGGACTATGTTCAATGATATAATGTAATATGATTGTAACAATTCATCTTTCTATCTGTCAATCTATCTATTTTTACATAAAAGACCACTAAAAATTGTATAATATTATTGTATAATATTAAAGAGCATCAAGTAACTATTCATTATACAAAAAATTTACTCTTTAAACTAATACAAATAATTTACACATAATACCAATAATTTACTTCTTAAAGTAATTTATAGATAATCTAAATACTTTTAAATAATTTATATATATAATACTGACTCATTGGCTTAGTGGTAGAGTATTCGCTAATGGCCCAGGAAACTGAGGTTCAATCTCAGGTGATGTCATACCAAAAACTCAACAGCATTATACGGTACGGATCAAAGGTAAGTAGAGTTCTCCAGGGAAGGGAATTGCGCCTTCCCCTCCACCTCAGCAGCTATTGAAAAGGAGCCTTCGGGTCACCGTCGACTACGGTCGGCTGACTTACTTATATTAGAAAACGGCTGTTGTAATACCACTTCATAAAAAAGATTCGATACGTTTAAAAAGTAATCATCGACCAGTTTCTCTAACTTGCATCTTGTGTAAAACTTGAAAAATTGATTAGAAATCGCATATTAAAGTTTATAGGGGATGATAAAAATTGCAATCAATATGGTTTCCTCAATGGTAAATCAATATCATCAACTATTTTGGAAAGTATTGATTTTATAAATTAATATTTGATGGAAAGGAATAATGTTGTAGTATATATTTAGATTTTAGCCAGGCATTTATTACAGTATCTCATTATCGTTTACAAGTGAAAATGAAAAACTTAAGTATTTCTAAAAAAAAGTAGTAAATATAGCAATATATTTTAAGCAGATAGAACTATGAAAGTGAAAAATGGTTACAATTCTTCTGAAACGCAGAGTATTCGCCAATGTTCCTCAGGGTTCAGTACAGGGACTTTGTTGTTTTTGATATTCATAAAGGATTTTACTAATGATATAAAATCAGAAATAAAAGTATTTGGTGACGATATTAAACGACTAGTTCGACCATTATCAAGAGAAATAACACAGATGGATCTAAATAAATTGTCATATTAGGAAGATATTTGGAAATTAAGATTTAATAGAAAAAATGTCAAGTACTACTAATTAGATCCAAAAAACATTGATGAAAGAATGCAATTTAAGCGTTGGCTCTGATATATTTAAAGTTGAAAAATATATTTTATCTTACGTATTGAGAGCCAATAGACTGTTTGGCTGAATGGTTAGAATATTTGTTTATATATAAAACTCTAATAAAATCTCATACAGAATATTGCACTCAATCCTGGGCTCCCGTGTCGAGACATGGAAATTGGAGTGTAATATTGAGATTAGAGAGTATATAAAGAAGACTAACAAAAATAATTAAATAACAGAAAGAATTACTGTTATAAGAAGAAATTAGAGAAATTATGATGAATTACTTTACAAGAAAAAAGATTGAGAGGTAATCTATTTAAAATTTTGAAAATAATTAATGGAATTTCTAATCATGGTAGACATTTTTATATTTTTCCTCAAACTGGAAATTCACTGCCAAAACAGATTTCAAAAACTAATCCTACTAACCAATTGAATGTTTTTTTGTTTGTTTTTTGGTTGTTGTTTTTTTTTTTTTTTTGCAAATAGTGCGATATATATCTTTTAAACAAATTGTCTTATGAGATCAAAACAGCAGTTGTGTCAAAACATTTAAGATTATATTCAATGATTTGAGAAAAAATGGCAAGAAAAATGATTTGAGTGAGAATTTTTGGGAACCATCAGGTGAATTGCTCAACTGAATCTGATCTTTAAGTAAATCTTGTATCAATAATGTAAATGTTCAGTGCAAATATTCTTTTCTTTTTTTAAAGATAGACGTGATCAGATATTAAAAAGTGCAGATGCCCTAGGAGACAAGCGGAAATACACATCGAACTATTCAAAAAGACACTAAAAAAGATATCAAACTTGAAAACGCCAGGAAATGATGGAATACATGGATTCTGGTTCAAGAAATTTACCTCCATTCACAACAGGCTAGCACTAGAAATGAACAGATGCCTACAAGATGCACAAGTACCTGACTAGATGACCAAAGGAAAGACCACATTGATCCAAAAGGACCCAAGTAAAGGAACTGCTCCAAACAATTGTAGACCTATAACTCGTTTACCGATGATGTGGAAAATATTAACAGCACAAATAAGGGAAGAGATATACTACTCGCTAACAAGCCGCAGATTGTTCCCTGACTAACAGAAAGAATGCCGCAAAGGATCAAGAGGCACAGCAGAGTTACTCTACATAGATGAACACATCCAAAATGAAAGCAAGAACAGACGGAAAAATCTAGCTATGGCCTGGATAGACTATAAAAAGGCATATGATATGGTTCTACAAAGCTGGATAATAAACTGTCTCAAAATGTACAAAATATCACACCAAATCATAAACTTCATCGAAAAAAACATGAAAAACTGGGCTCCTCCAGCTTAACAGCTGGAGGAAAACGCTTGGCAGAAACAAAGATCCAAAGAGGGATTTTCCAAGGAGATGCAATGTCACTCCTACTATTCATAATTGCCATGATCCCACTAAACCACATACTCAGAAAATGCACGGCCGGATACAAACTTAGTAGATCGCAAGAAAATATCAACCACCTAATGTACATGGATGACATAAAACTATTTGAAAAAAATGAAAAAGAATTGGAAACCCTAATACACACAGTTAGAATATACAGTCAAGACATAGGGATGGAATTTGGCATTGAAAAATGCGCTCTGCTCGTCATGAAGAGTGGCAAACGACATATGACTGACGGAATAGAACAACCAAATCAAGACAAGATCAGAACGCTCGCAGAAAACGAGACCTACAAATACTTAGGAATCTTGGAGGCTGACACCAACAAACAAGAGGAAATGAAAAACAAAATTCAAAAAGAATATATCAGGAGAACTAGAAAACTACTCAAGACAAAGCTCTCAAGCAGAAACCATATCAAAGAATAAATACTTGGGCTGTATCCCTCGTTAGATAATCGAGACCCTTTCTCAAGTGGACCAGAGATGAACTTAGGCAAATGGACCAAAGAACTAGAAAAATAATGGCTATGCATAAGGCATTACATCACAGAGACGACGTTGACAGACTATATGTACCAAGAAAAGAGGAGGGAAGAGGACTTGCCCGCATCGAAGACAGCGTTGACACATCCATACAACGACTCGGAGACTACATAGAAAAACACGAACGAGGACTGATTACGGCCATCAGAAACAATACTGACAACACGATAGATAACAGAATGACAAAAACTTGGAAACAAAAATGGGAAGGAAAACAACTCCATGGCCGCTTTAAACGACTAATAAACAATATCTCACATGACAAAACCTGGACATGGCTAAGAAAAGGAAACTTTAAGATAGAAACGGAATCTCTTCTAATAGCAGCACAGGACGACGCCATAAGAACCAATCATATCAAGGCGAGGATAGATAAGACGCAACAAAATAGAAAATGAAGACTATGCGGGGACAGAGATGAAGCCATCAATCACATAATACGCAAATGCAGCAAATTGGCACAAAAAGAGTACACGGCGAGACACGACTAGGTTGGCAAGGTGATCCACTGGGAAATGTGCAAGAAATTTAAATTTGACCAAACTAACAAATGGTATATGCAGAACCCAACACCTGTTCTAGAAAATGACACATATAAACTCCTATGGGACTTTAACATACAAACGGATCACCTAATCTCGGCCAGAAGACCAGACCTTATAATAATCAATAAAAAAAGAAAACCTGCAAAATTGTTGACTTTGCTGTCCCGGCTGACCACAGAATAAAACTGGAAGAATGTGTGGTACTATAGCTTCACGACACCTAGTTGGCCGCTGGTTTCGTGATTACCACATGTGTCGACTGGTCTTTCTCTGTTTCTTTCCACGCCCACGTTGCTTTCAGATCCGAGGAAAGAGAAGATGGTTGAGGTCCAGTCGATGAAGGTTGGAATTCGTGTTGGAGAGATGAAAAAGTTGCCAAGCAAATTTTAAAAATGACAAAAATAAGGCGTTTGTTATAAACAGTAACAAACGTTTATTTACACAGTTGTTTAGATAATTTTTAGTCAAACACCACAAACTGGGAGTGAAAGTAGTTGACTGGCGGAGTTTTAACTGCAATTAGGCAGTGCAATGGCAACGGATTTGGTTCTTTTAGCGGCGAATTCCTGAACCAACTCAATTTTTCGCTTTGGGTGTCCTCCATTTATGGGCCCGAATCCCGAATAATCAGTTTCTGATTGGTCAGCCAATGGGGACTGCCGACCAATGGCTATCATCGTAACAATCCCCCCGGTTTGCCCCTGATTGGTTTAGACAATCGGCCAATCAGCCACAGTCATTGGGAGGGGCCACAAGGAGCAGTCCCGTGGCTAGCTGACCAATGATTTAGTGATTCAAGGCCTTGTGCCAAACTTGGTGACACCAACCCAAATTGTCCGCTATTTTAAAAATACATCTTTTTGTTTAAAGTTTGAAATCCGATGGCTGTCTTGACAGCTTTTTGCAGTTGTGCGGATGTTTATTTTTTGGTGACAGATTTATAGGTCAACAAGCCCTGATCGGATCTCAAACTTTTTCGTACTTAATCACTTGATATTTATTTTATACACGGTTCTCAAAAAATACTTGGACACCCAAAATGAATTTATTTTTAATAAAATACTTATTATCATGATTTAATAAAATTAATTAATTTCCTTTAATTAATTTCGCCAGCCAACTCCTTGACACTTAAATGAAAGTGTCATACTCCTTCCCATCTTACCAGACATTTAACCAAGGGTTAAATGTCGGTAAGAAATTTTAACGGTAACATACACATACATATATAAAAGGATTGGTTTGAGTTCGATTTGTTGTTCTGGTCTCTTCTCTTGATCAGTGACAACTATTCCTGAGCGCTCAACATTCTTGTGCAGCTTAGTTCGTCTATCTTTCTTAAGCTTACTGAAACAATGGCGTATAATCAGGCTTAATGTTAAGGAAACTGATAAAATTATTAAGTTGATGGTTATTACTAAAATTATCCAGTTACCTTTTAACACCGAATTCTTTTCAATCTCTCTCTCTCTCTCCATATATATATATATATGTTGTTTTACACACCTTCATTCATGCTTACAATCGTTCTCCGAATCAACGGTATTTTCACGGATGATTCTCAATTTACCTACACTAGAGCCCCGTGGAGATAATTGTAGCTTCTTTGCATTGCAGTCACTATCAGAGTCCATTGCGGATTTTTCATGAATGATTTTTAATTTAGGCTGAAGCCCATTAACAGCTATAGAGATTGTTTTTGTTTTTTTGTTTTTTTTGTTTTTTTGTTTTTTTACAGTTGGCACTTTAAATTTTTTTTTTCTTTGCTGTATTTGGTACATGAAGGGAATAATCAACAATACGATTATGAAACAATCGCATACGAATAGGACTATTCTTGCAATCAGAATCACTACTAATTACTTTTTTTATCTTTGTTGGAGGTGTAAAGCCCCCCATGCTTTCACTATCAGATTCTAATAGTTTTTCTGAGGCAAGACGGCGTCGAGTAGGAGTAGAGTCAGAGATTTCTTCTAATGGGATAAGACTGTCCTCTTTATCAGGCAAGTTTTCACAGACAGGAGATGAACGAGGAGCCGATGCTCGATCATCATCTGTTAAATCCCTCTTACTGAGCAAACTACCATCATTACTGTCCTCGAGCACAGACTGCAGCACCTCAAAAGCAGACAGCCTTTTAGTAACTGCCTTTTGTTTTTTCTCTGTTGGTTGATCAGCAAAGGAAGTTGTCTTACCCTGTGATTCTTCATGAATAGATTTTTCATTTGTCAACTTTTGAAAACTATTTGTTAAGGGATGTTTAGGAATTGTAGCACTGGCAAAGGGACTGGGAAACTTATAAGGACTAGTCTTCTTAACTTTGTCCTGGAAGTCATTTATTAAAATTTGTCTTGACAGTATCCTTTTTGATGGCCGCAGAGAAAGCAATGACCATTGCTTATCTTTAACATCTTCCATCGTAGACTTCTTTGCATTCTTGGACAGTTCCAATTTTTTCTCTACAGCCTCAACATCTTCCTTCTCTTCCAATTCTATGACCTCAGTGGTACAAGCATCAAGTGAAGTTTCATTCTCCACTTTTGGACAAGAACCCGTTCGAGATAATAGAGTTTGGGGTTGTGTCTCTTGAGCACTCTTGGATAATTCACTAGGAGAATTACTATTGCCATCTTCAGGAACTCCTGATTTTTCTTGAGCAGATGGTGGAGTGATAATTTTATTTCCATTTGCTTTTACAGATTCCTCATTACCAACATTAAATTCAAAAAGCAGCTTCACAGTAATATCAGCAAAAATAGATTTCTGTTGAGGGTTCAGGCTATCTTTCTGGGAATGCTGCAGATACTTCTTCCCAACAATCTTTTTGGTTAACAGATTGAAATCATCAGTTTTCGAGAACAAGTCACGAACAAAATCCTCCATACGCTGCTTTTCTTCTTCCTCCATATTTACATGCATTCCACTCGCCTCCTTTGAAATCACCTGGTAAAGGTTTTCTTCATTTGGCTCTGAAGGGATTACTTTGGCAGCGCAAGAAATAGCAGTTCGTGGGGGTAACTTTACACTATCAACAGTGTAGATTTTAGTTTCCCCACTGGTTTTACTATCCAAGGGAATTTCTACCCCCTTTTCTTTCTTTAATGAGTGGATATGGTTAGTTTTGTGACTTTTAGTTTGTGCCGGCGCCTTGGTTTTTCGTTTTTCTGAAGTCGAGTAATTTGTATTCCCGCCATCGGACCTCGGGCACTTTTGTTCGTCACAATTCCAGCGTTCTTGCTGACTTGGAGCATTCCTTTTTGTTTTTTGTACTGGTCGTCTACAGCTGTAACAACCATGACTCTTTCCAGCCCATTTTCTATGGTAACCCTCCGCCTTTGGTTCCCTTAGTACTGTAGAAGAGCCTATTCTCTCCTGTCGCCAATAATTCCTACCTGAAAATTTATTAGTTTTTTCTTTTTCACGGCAGCCCCGGAGTCGCTCATAGAGCCTTTCGCTTTCTCTGGCTGATGACAAGGCTTCCGACAGTGTCTTCGGGTTAGCTCTCGCCACATCTTCCCTAATGAAGGAATTGTTTATCCCATCAATGAAGAATTCGGCCAGTTGTACTTGTATGGCTGACCCTTCTCTCAGCTCAGAGTCTCTGTAAGCCATCCTCGCAAGACTTGACATTCGACTCGCTAACTCCGCAAGCGATTCATTTTTTTCTTGCGTCACCTTAATCAACGCTCGAGCAGCATCAGCAGGGTTTATGAATTCTCCATACTGTGCTGTGATTTCATCGAATAAGGTTTTACTGGAAGTGTCTGGATGGTCGTCAAGATAGCTTCCAATCCATTCGGATACGATCCCATCTGAATAGTCATAGGCTAAGTTAATTAATTCGGCGTCCGTTAGATCATGGACCCTTTGTTTTTTTTTTAACGCCATTAGCCATGGTTTCAGGTCAGTCGGCCTTCCAGTAAAAATTGGGACCTTCGATCCAGCTGTTACCAACATAGGGGAAATGCTTGAACGGGAAGTAGCCATTGTATTAAAAAAAAACACTTAGTAGCTTTTTAGAAACGAATCAAATCTGCACAATGAATGTAGAGAAGCAAAGGAAAATAGTCACTTACCCCGACTCTGTGGATTTTTCCTTGAGTGGCTGTGTGACTGTAGTTGAGCTGATGTCTTCCTGGGCTGTTTTCTGGGTGAGGTTTCGTTGTGCCGGTGAACTATTTGGGTGTCGATCCTGTGTTTTGAACCATCAAACGTAGTCAGGGTCGATTCTGGGTTCTGAGGCACAGATGCGACGAGATCCGCCGTGGTAATTAAACAGGGTCAATCCTGCGTCTTTAGGCACCAAATGTGGTACTATAGCTTCACGACACCTAGTTGGCCGCTGGTTTCGTGATTACCACATGTGTCGACTGGTCTTTCTCTGTTTCTTTCCACGCCCACGTTGCTTTCAGATCCGAGGAAAGAGAAGATGGTTGAGGTCCAGTCGATGAAGGTTGGAATTCGTGTTGGAGAGATGAAAAAGTTGCCAAGCAAATTTTAAAAATGACAAAAATAAGGCGTTTGTTATAAACAGTAACAAACGTTTATTTACACAGTTGTTTAGATAATTTTTAGTCAAACACCACAAACTGGGAGTGAAAGTAGTTGACTGGCGGAGTTTTAACTGCAATTAGGCAGTGCAATGGCAACGGATTTGGTTCTTTTAGCGGCGAATTCCTGAACCAACTCAATTTTTCGCTTTGGGTGTCCTCCATTTATGGGCCCGAATCCCGAATAATCAGTTTCTGATTGGTCAGCCAATGGGGACTGCCGACCAATGGCTATCATCGTAACAATCCCCCCGGTTTGCCCCTGATTGGTTTAGACAATCGGCCAATCAGCCACAGTCATTGGGAGGGGCCACAAGGAGCAGTCCCGTGGCTAGCTGACCAATGATTTAGTGATTCAAGGCCTTGTGCCAAACTTGGTGACACCAACCCAAATTGTCCGCTATTTTAAAAATACATCTTTTTGTTTAAAGTTTGAAATCCGATGGCTGTCTTGACAGCTTTTTGCAGTTGTGCGGATGTTTATTTTTTGGTGACAGATTTATAGGTCAACAAGCCCTGATCGGATCTCAAACTTTTTCGTACTTAATCACTTGATATTTATTTTATACACGGTTCTCAAAAAATACTTGGACACCCAAAATGAATTTATTTTTAATAAAATACTTATTATCATGATTTAATAAAATTAATTAATTTCCTTTAATTAATTTCGCCAGCCAACTCCTTGACACTTAAATGAAAGTGTCATAAATGTGAAAAGAGAGATAAGTACCTCGACCTTGCTTGAGATTTGAAAAAACTGTGGAACATGAAGGTGATAATTATACCAATTGTGATTGGTGCTTTTGGCACGGTAACTAAAGGATTATTAAAGGGCCTGGGGGATTTGGAAGTTGGCGGCCGAGTGGAGACTATCCAAACAACAGCATTATTGAAAACGGCCAGAATACTGAGACGAGTCCTAGAGACTTGAGGAGACTTGATGTCACTCAATCTCCTGTGAAAGACCCTCAGCTTACGCTGATGTGAAAAACTCTAATAGTAATAATAATTTGGCATTGAAAAATGTGCCATGCTCGTCATGAAAAGTGGCAAACGACATATGACTGACGGAATGGAACTACCAAATCACGACAAAATTAGAACGCTCGGAAAAAATGAAACCTACAAATACTTGAATATCTTCGAAGCTGACACCATTAAACAAGTGGAAATGAAAGACAAGATTCGAAAAGAATATCTCAGGAGAACTAGAAAAATGCTCGAGACAAAACACTCCATCAGAAACCTTATCAAAGGAATAAACACTTGGGCTGTGCCCCTCGTTAGATATTCGGGGCCCTTTCTCAAGGGAACTAAAGATGAACTTAAACAAATGGGTCAAAGAACAAGAAAACTAATGACCATGCATAAGGCATTACATCACGGAGACGACGTTGACAGACTATATGTATCTAGAAAAGAGGAAGGAAGAGGACTTGCCAGCATCGAAGACAGCGTTGACACATCCATACAACGACTCAGAGATTACATAGAAAAACACGAACGAGGACTGATTACAGCCATCAGAAACGATACGGACAACACGATAGATAACAGAATGACAAAAACTTGGAAACAAAAATGGGAAGGAAAACAACTCCGTGGCCGCTTTAAACGACTAATAAACAACATTTCACACCAGAAAACCTGGACATGGATAAGAAAAGGAAACTTTAAGATAGAAACGGAATCTCTTCTAATAGCAGCACAGGACGACGCCATAAGAACCAATCATATCAAAGCGAGAATAGATAAGACGCAACAAAACAGTAAATGTAGACTGTGCGGCGACAGAGATGAAACGATCAACCACATAATAAGTGAATGCAGCAAATTAGCACAGAAGGAGTACAAGGCGAGACATAACTGAGTTGGCAAGGTAATACACTGGGAAATGTGCAAGAAATTTAAATTTGACCATACTAGCAAATGGAATATGGAGAACCCAGCACCTGTTCTAGAAAATGACACATATAAACTCCTATGGGACTTAAACATACAAACGGATCACCTAATCTCGACCAGAAGACCAGACCTTATAATAATCGGCAAAAAGAAGAGAATTTATAAAATTGTTGACTTTGCTGTCCCGGCTGACCACAGAATAAATCTGAAGGAATGTGCAGAGAAGGATAAGTACCTCGACCTTGCTAGAGAATTGAAAAAGCTGTGGAAATGAAAATGACGATTGCACCAATTTTTATTGGTGCTTTTGGCACGGTAACTAAAGGATTATTAAAAGGCATGGAAGATTTGGAAGTTGGCGGATGGGTAAGGACTATCCAAATGACAGCATTGCTGAGAACGGCCAGAATACTGAGACGAGTCCTGGAGACTTGAGGAGATTTGCTGTCACTCAAACTACAGTGAAAAAGCATCAGCTGACACTGATGTGAAAAACTCTAAAGGAGTAAATAATAATAATAATAATAATAATAATAATAATAATAATAATAATTTCTACCTAATACTAAGGATTTATATACAATTATTTGGTGTCAAGTAATTATATCTCTTCAATAATAGACATTTATTTTCACTGTTGTATGATTTCAAGTAACTAATAATAATCCTTAGTAAACAATTATAGCTTCAAGTAACTATTCTTAATATAAATAATTTACAATCATATTGTATCGAGTATCCCTACCCGAGCTGGTACAATTCCGGATCAAAGTGAACCTGAGATTAATGGCAATGAAGGAGCACTCCACTCTCCCTAAAGCTTCAGAAATGGAGCCTCACCACCGGATGCAGGTTAATGTTAAACAGAGGATACTTCCGGTTTTGGCACCTTATATTTTCTTCTAAAGTTATGATTTATGAATCAAGGTAGGGTCACGGAATCGACCAGAAAAGCGGCGGGAGGTACGAAAAGCACAAAGCAAGTAACTAAATACTCCAGCCTCTACGTGTGGTCAAAGTAACTTCGTTTGAATTTGAATGCAACGAACAATGAAATGTGTAAGTCTCTGAAGTAGTCAACTCATGTTCCTTTTGTTAAGTTAAGAATATAGGTGGCATGAGGCGAAGTTCGTTTCAGAATAACCAAAGGTTTTTAATATTACAATTACCGACTGATAAAACCCGTAAAAAACGGCTGTTACTTTTTCCTTTTCTGAGACAAAGTACACCATTACAAAGGGATCAACCCACCCTAACTGTTTCCCTTACAGAGATGTAAAACCTCCCCCACCCAAAAAACCGGAATCTGGTGATGAGGCTCCAGTTTTTGAGTGGTAGTACCTGTTAGAATACTATCTATGGGTCAAATAGAGCTGCTTGAAAGTCATTAGTATTAGATGGAATATTTGATAACATATAATTGTAAATTATTTATATTAAGAATACTTGAAGTTCTAATTGTTTACGAAGGATTATCATTTTTAGTTATTTGAAACCATATAACTGTGCAAACAAATGATTATTGTTAAATAGAAATAGTTGAAGTATAATTATTTGTATTAGATAGGAATACTGGAAACCATACGACTGTATGCAAATTATTCATATTAAAGCACACCTTCCATCAGCTTCCCTCTGCATTTCGACTTGATTACTCCCTTCAGTTGTCTTAATTTTGATGCATAGTACTATCCATTAATAGTTTGTTGTTTTTTTTCCTTTTTCCACATAATCTGCCATTTTAAACAATAGAAGCCACCACCTTGTTAACAGACGCTGCCTTCTGGATCTTCTTTCGAGGTGGACATCCCGTATTTTTACTGTTTGTTTTAAATCTCTCATACATGTTCAAAGTGGTGAATTCAGGTTTCATCTTGAGTTAACAATCTGCAGCGGAAATTCTTAGAAAAGCGAATCAGAAGTGTTCTGGAAATGTCAGCCGTTTTCACCAAGTGTTCTGTCATTACCCTTTATAAAATCCAGCTTGCTCATCCCCAAGATCTCAGTTACAGCAGTTTCACCAAACCAGAACTAATGCCTATGGACTTAGCTATCTGCCAGAAAGTAAGACGTCTATCTTTCAAAATCATACGGTGAATGGTATCAACTTATTCATCAGTGGTTCAGGCTTTTGGACGACCTGACTGAAGACTATCTTCTTAGCTGTCCTCTACCCCACTTGAATTCTGCAGCCCACTTTTTTACAGTTTTATACAAAGAGGAATCCTCAACAAGTAGTGGTACCATGTCCGCATGAATTTCCTTGGGGGTCATACCTTTCTTTTTCAGATACTTTATGACTGCTCGGGCGTGGCTTCCGCGATATTACCAAGGCCTGTCATATGATTAAAGTTAACTTGCTGACGTATTTTGAAATTTAAACTAAAGCCGAAAAAACTTGTTAAACATTATATTTTCTAAAAATATTTGAATTAATTATTTTTATTGATATTTTATTTAAGAAAATTGTGTTTTCTTTTCAATGAAATATTTTTAAAAATTCTTAGAAAACGATCGTAAAAACTTTTAACTTTCCTATACTTGAAACTTAATGAATCATTTAAATATGAAAAAATATTCCTGAATTTTTTTTTTTTTTCATTTTTGAATGACCAAAAACTACAAAATTTATTCGTTAGTCAATTTTGAAAGAATTTGTTTTATTTTTAAGGGGTTTTTTTTTAAATTTGAAAACCCTATAAAATTATTTGCACCTATGGGATACACATTTTTCTAGTCTTAAAAATAAGCAATAAAAACATTCATGGGAACATTCTAGAAATTTAAGATCAAAACTGCATTAGCATTAAAGTTAGATTTTTATATTTTTCCGCCAATCAGCTAAAACAAGGAATAAGAACATTCTAGAAAAATAGGATCGGAAGTCAATTAACAGAAAATATTTAGGCTCAGGAAAAAGAAAAAAAAATGATGAAATTAATATCCCCACCCCCTGACTAGAACAGTAGACCGTCTCCAAAACTACCTAAAATTCAGTAGTAAATAAACGTTAAAAAGGAGAGGAAGGATTTGAACTCACGTGCCAACAGAGGAAAAAAATGTATCAATATTGGTCAGTATGTCTTTAAGTCCTATTAATTTAAAATGCTGAATTTTACTAAATGTTATGCTGTATTTTTGTTTGTAAAATAATGCTTAAACTATGCGTTTTAAATGTAAAGACACGCTTACTCTACTATAAACCCAAATTGATTATAAGACTCTGTCCAATTGTCAGCGAACACGGCAAAACGTTTTTGAAACTCTTCCATAATATAATTTAAAAATTCTGAAAGAAAGCCCTAACAGTAGTTTAGAAGAAAAAGTAAACGCCTGAAACACCCCAAAAAAAAGTCATTTGTAAAAGCTCTATAATTCCTGAAGCCTCCTCGGTTCCCAACGGTAGTATAGAAGAAAAAAAGCCTAGGAAAATGTCCCAATACCGCTAAAAAAAAAAAATCAATACCAGTGAAAGTCTGAAGAAAGTACCTTAATATTGGACTTTAACTAAGTTAAAACTTAAGAAAACTTAAATCAAAATTACCCCCCTTCTTTTTTACGTACACATGGGAAGCAGCATGATGTACGTAAAGGTATTTGAATAAACCCATGGACGACCAAACTCAATACCTAAACAGGTCCTGGACGTGAGTTTGACGACTTTACGCTCAGGATCGTTAGTTCGATCGGGAAACTACAGCTGCTCCTCTATAAGAGTGGCTTCTATAGAAGAGAATAAAACAGCCATCGAAAGATAACCATGACCCACACTCAAACCACATACACAAACCGCATCGCTCTTCGCGCAGGTAAAAAAGGGGCGCGTCCTGCTAAGGTTGGAACCCTGGCCTCAGTGTTCCAAAAATCAGCTATAGAGCTCAAACAATCAATACGACTAAAATGCAAGCAAACACTACAAATAGCCACATTTAACGTAAGAACCTTAAATAGAATAGGACAACTACCAGAGCTAATCGTATCGGCCGAAGAACATAAGATTGACATAATATGCGTACAAGAACACAGATACACGCACACCGAAGATATCAAATATCACGAAACTGGCAATGGATGGGCGCTCGTCACTGTATCCGCATGGAAAAACTCTGTCAACGCCGCAGTAGGAGGGGTAGGATTACTTATAGGACCAAGAGCATTAAAAACGCTAAATAGCATTGAGAAAATACAACCTCAAATGATGGCAGCTACTTTTAACGGAAACCCCAGAGCAACAATCATTTCCTGCTACAGCCCTACCAATGTTAGTGAAGAAACTGAACTAGTCACCTTCTACGATGAGCTATCCTCATTAGTGCGTAGCATCCCGAAACACATGTTAGTCATTGGCGGAGACATGAATGCCCAAATCGCGAAAAACGGAAACAACAAATACAGCCTCCACAACACGTCAAATAGGAATGGGCAACATCTAACGGATTTCATGATAGAAAATAGATTAGCATGCCTCAATACAAACTACCAAAAAAGGGAGGGCAAACTATGGACATACACGTACGCAAACAATACTAAAGCTCAGATAGACTACGTCCTTATAAACAAGAAATGGAAAAATAGTGCAATGAATTGCGAGGCATACTCCTCTTCCGAGGGTGTGTCCACCGATCACCGAATAGTCACGGCGAAAATACGGTTAAGCCTACGAAAGAACGCCAAACGAACAGCGACCACCAAACACTATGACTGGGCCCTATTGAACAACAGAGATATAAGAGATAAATACGTATTAGTGGTGGTGTAACGGTTAGCAAGCTAGACTAGCAGACCTACACGAGTGAGTTCGAGTCTCATTGGGCGCCCCATTCATTCGGCCTTGTGCCACATCAAAGCAAAGCGCTTTGTAAATTAAATTAGAATTAAGAAACAGATTCGAAACACTACAAGAAAAGACCGAAAAAAGTACACCAAACGACGAATATGAAGATTTCGTCAATGCACACCTCGAGGCAGCAGTGAAATGCATTC
Organism: Sepioteuthis lessoniana; assembly: GCA_963585895.1. Taxonomy (NCBI): domain Eukaryota; kingdom Metazoa; phylum Mollusca; class Cephalopoda; order Myopsida; family Loliginidae; genus Sepioteuthis; species Sepioteuthis lessoniana. Next base: position 73,830,748 of record OY757907.1, read on the forward strand.
CAACAAAACTCAAAACTAAATATAGAGTCCCATGGGAAACTTTAGCGGTGAGAGAAAAACGTTCACTAGTGAAAACAGCCTCCAAAAACTATCGAAAAAAACCCAACAAACACAAATGCCTTAAAACTAAGAACGGCACAATATCAATTAGCAGGCATATATATAAAGACAGAATACATTCAAAATCAGATAGATAAGATTAGAGACTCGGTGGAAGATAGACAATCTAGGATAGCCTGGCAAACAATAAACGAAGTGAGTAGAAGAAAGAACACAGCCAAAGAAAAACTGAAAGCAGCAAATCAACAAGAAAGAATAAAACTGTGGAAACAGCACTTCGAAAACTTACTAGGAAACCCACCGAAAATAACACATGAACCAATCACCAGAATAATTAGCAAACAATTAGACATTAAACTAGGACCGTTCACACGAGAAGAACTCGACTCGGTTCTCAGAAAAATTTAAAATAGGAAAGCTGCAGGGCTGGACGAGATTCCCCCGGAAGTATTGAAGACCAGACAATTCGACGACATACTGCACCGACACTGCAACGCAGTATACAATCAAAATCCGATAGATAGATGGATGAAGGGATGCATACTCCCCTTCCCTAAAAAGGGGGACCTCGGATTAGCCAAAAACTACCGAGGCATAACACTTACATCCATAGCAGCCAAAATCTACAATGCCCGACTACGAAACCGCATAGAACCCAAAATCGACAACATACTTAGGAAAAACCAAAATGGCTTCCGAAGAAATAGATCCACGACCTCACAAATATTAACCATCCGTAGAATCCTTGAAGGTGTACGGGCAAAAAACCTACTAGCGACATTAATATTTGTTGACTTTACCAAGGCTTTCGATTCCATTCACAAAGGAAAGATGGAACAAATCCTACTAGCGTACGGCATACCTAAAGAAACCGTAGCGGCAATAACGATTCTCTATAGAAACACTAAAGTAAAAGTACGATCACCAGATGGAGACACAGAATACTTCGACATTGTAGCAGGAGTACTACAAGGGGACACGCTGGCTCCGTACCTCTTTATCATTTGTCTAGACTACGTACTTAGAACGTCGATTGACAAAATCAGAGAGAATGGCTTCGAACTGACGATGAAAAGAAGCAGAAGGTACCCCGCCAAAACAATTACCGACGGCGACTACGCCGATGACATAGCGATACTGGCAAATACACCTGACCAAGCCGAAACACTACTGCATAGTTTGGAACGAGCAGCAGCAAGCATAGGCCTCTATGTTAATGCACACAAAACGGAGTATATGTGCTATAATCAAACGGGGGACATCTCCACTCTAGAAGGAACCCCTCTTAAACTAGTAGACAAATTCACTTACCTAGGAAGCAGCGTCGAATCAACCGAAAAGGACATCAAAACGAGGTTAGCGAAAGCATGGACAGCTATCAATAGGCTATCGATTATATGGAAATCAGACCTAACCGATAAAATGAAACGCAGTTTCTTCCAGGCAGCGGTCACATCGATACTGCTATATGGCTGCACTACATAGACGCTAACAAAACGGCTGGAGAAGAAGCTAGACGGCAATTACACAAGAATACTACGTGCAATCTTAAACAAGTCCTGGCGGCAACACCCCACAAGACACCAACTGTACGGCCACCTGCCCCCTATCACGAAAACTATTTAAGTTAGACGAGCCAGACATGCAGGACACTGCTGGAGAAGCAGGGACGAACTCATAAGAGATGTACTCTTATGGACCCCCACACATGGCCGTGCAAAAGCAGGACGACCAGCACGAACATACATTCAGCAGCTATGTGAAGATACTGGATGTTGTCCTGAAGACCTACCTAGGGCGATGAACGATAGGGAGGAGTGGCGAGACAGGGTCAGGGATATCCGTGCTACCAGCGCGATATCATGATGATGAAAATGAAATAGTAAAATACAAATCTGTTTGGTCAATAAATGTCTACGCACCAAAATTTTAGGACGATTCTTTGATCCACTATTAGGGTATAAGTAACACACAGTCAGTGAGTCATTCACTAAGTCAGTAAAGCAGTAGCCGATACTCTGTCAGACAAATTCCTTTTCTTCCACAGCCAAAGTTCATGACCTAGCTACAGATGGCTGCGAATCACGTTCAAAAGAAAAAACTGACAAACTTTCTTTCACCAATGCGACACACTGTCGCCACAATCATAAAACACGATATGAACTTAATGTAAGTAAGAACTACTTATTTACAGACTCTATTAACATCTAAACATACACACACGTGTAAACAAATTTATTTTCTTCTAACTTGCCAAACTTTATTTTCCAAAAGGCCATTTACACATGTTTTTTTATTTGTTTTCACATTCTATTTTATGTATATTAAATTGTTGTTTAATGTTCGTTGTGTCCTATTCCATTTCTTTGATGCGATTGTTAAGTTTTGGGTTGTATTTGTGGAGGAAATAATATTGAAAGCAATACCCGTAAAATACGGACGAAAACTCATTCACATGCATATCCGCTTAAATAACTAATTACATGTTTCCCCCACATACCAAAAGTCAAGTCACTATTGCCGAAAATTTAAATCTGAAAATGATGACTTTGTTTAAACCTATTATTTCTTAATAAGATTTGAATTTATTCGAAACATAAAGGCCTAAATCACACCACCACACATGAATTTTAAAACATGATTTAAAAAATATTTAATTTTTAGAAAATATTGAGCTCAAAATGAACGCGCTAACGCACTCAAATATTTTCCAAACATTTTTTCCTTTTTAATAATTTGAAAGTTTATCATCGATATTTATCCGTAGAAAAAATTGGAAATAAAAAAAATTAGATTTTTAACTTATAAATAATTTGTTTATGGTTAATTTAGGGTTTTAATCCTTAAAAAATTAATTAGAAAGTAAAGATTAAACCAAAAAAGGTTTTGCAAAAAAATATTATTTATAAACAATTTAACATCATAAATGAAATAGAAACGTTAACTTTTACATTTTTTTTAATTTTCTAATATTAAAATATTTTTAAATGCAATTGAATTACCAAATATCCTAGAATCTTTTTAAGTGTATCTTTTTTGAAAGGTAAAAATATCTTATTTCATCCAGGATTCAAAATATTTCAAAATATTTTTTTAAAATTCAAACTCCGTTGTTGTTTTTAAGCAGAATTTCCCTAAAGACTTTGTTTTTCTAATAAATGAAGATATATTTCAACTTTAAATTAAAATAGGGAAATTCACTTGATTCAGTGGATAGCCGGAAAGTTCGAATTCCAGTCTTTCTGATTCGGTTCACATTTGGATAATATCCTTAGGAAAGGTATAAATAATTATTCCCTTTAGCTATGGATTATATAATGCTTTCACTGCTGATCTTATTCAAAAACTGTGTATTGACAAAAACGTTTTATTGTTTTCGGCATTAAATGACTTAAAAAGGATGATATGCAGTAAAAAAAAAAAATTAAAAAAAAAAAAAAAACGAAAAATTAATTCATGAGTTTTTGATAGGCATATTTCGTTATTCCACTAAATTAACCTCGATGACTATTTTTTTTTTTTTTTTACTATATATCCTTATTGATTGATTCATTCATTTAACAATTAATAAGATGTAAACTATGTTGTTGTTGTTTTTAATTATTTTTCAGGTATATGAACTTCATTTTCGACCAGAAGACATAAAAAGAGAATCTTCAGCATTTGATAAAAACGGGTAAAACTATTACAGTTAAACTTGAAGGACCATATCTTTATGATGATGCTATAACAAGAATTCTTCCAAACTGTCCCTCCTATTTATCTTCATCGACCTCTTCCAGAAAGTCAGCAAACTCAAAGAAAATTCAAATGGAAAATTTTGATCTGAAAAGAGCTTTAGATCAAAGTATTGCAGATGACCTAGCATACAACAAACAAAAAATGTTCCATAACATTAATGATATGGAAGATAAATTAAATTCTATTAACAGAAATTATTGGACCATTATGAGGAAACAGGGTAAACTTATTATTTGCCATATCATCCAATCTCCATATCCTAGAATGATCCAGTCTGTTGTAATTGATTCTGATTTTGCAGCACATGTGTTCTGTAATGATGTGGAAAATCACAGAATAAGGGAGTATAACATTACTAACTTTGTAACTGATATGAATATTTTTGAAATTTTTATCTCAAACCTTCAAAAAATGGACATAGTTCAACAAAGCAAACCACAAAATGATATTTCAATATTAAAATTGATCATGTCATTTCTGTTATTACTGCAAGAGTAAATATTACAGTGCAATTAAATGTATACATGAACAAATAAACCTAATAACACTAAATAAGTTAAATTATTGAACAGAAATGAAGATATTTTCTTCATTGTTATATAACTGTTCTCCAACTGGATACAGACTATTAAGAGGTTCAAAAAATGTAATTTTACCAAGCTATTCAACCATTAGAAAACTTACCCTATCAACATTTATGAATCCTGTTGTTGAGCAACATAACAACAATTTTCTCATGTATATAAAAAAATAAGTTCAAGTTGCTCGTGCAAAAAGATATCACAGTATCTTTACTTATTGATGAAATTCATCTAAAACCTTATTTTGATTATAAAGGTGGCAATGTTGTTGGCTTAGCCAATAACTCCAATGAGGTAGCAACAAGTACATTTGCTTTCATGCTTAGTAGTGTGTTATCGAATTATAAGGATGTTATACATATAATGCCGACTAAATGTCTTAAAGCAGAAAATTTATTCACCATAATCAAACGTTTGATAATTGGGTTGGAAAAAATAGGCTTTAAAGTATTGTGTGTAATTATGGATAACAATGCCATCAATAAAAAAGCTATGTCTTTATTTTGTACCCCAGCAAAACTTTCAATTGTATATCCACTTGCAGTTCTGAAGTCTAGACCTCTTTTTTTCATATTTGACTCAGTCCATATTTTAAAATGCCACAAAAACAACTAGCTTGGTCAAAAAGATGCAAGTAAATGCATGATATTTCCAAAGTTTTGTTTCAATGGAAATCATGAATTAGATAATGCCCAAAGTGCTCCATTATGTACCTTACAGAAACTTCATGCCCTGGAATCGCAATCACTTCTAAAACATTGTTACAAAATGACTGCCAAAGCCCTTTCTCCTAGTAATCTTGAAAGGCAAAATGTTAATTTAGTGTTACAAATATTTAATGAGTACACTTTAGGAAAAGAAAAATGTTTGCCCAATTTTGCTGATGTTGCGGAATTTATAAACATATTTTTTATTTGATGGAATATAATGAATGTGAAAACACCAGTTAAAGGTTGGAATCTTCAAAATAAATATTGCAATCCATTAAAATTAAATCAAGAAAATTATGCATTTCTAACAATACTTTGTAACTGGTAGGAATCTTGGGATAGCATTCCTGGAAAAAGTGGTAAATTAACAAAGGAAACTTTTACTGCCATACCATACCACTTACGCCATTTTAGAACTTACACAATATTGTACAGAAGAATTGAAAATGGTGTACATATTACCTGGAAAATTTCAAACTGATCATCTGGAGGCAAGATTTGACCAGTATCGACAACTTAGTGGTGATCAATATAATATCTCTATACGTCGAGTATTTGAATGTGAAAAAAAAAGTAAGAATGTTGTCTGTTTTAAAACTTAGCCTGCCTCTTAATAATCAAAGTATTAATTTGATGAATTTACAAGAAGTGAATTGGAATGAAATGACAGAGGAAAAAAATTTAAATGTTTATGAATTTAACATTGATGTAACTGATAATGATGTTCATCAGTGCAAATAAATCCTGCCTATTATAATATATTCAGCATGTTGTTGCTGTTATGCCGTTTTTAAAAGAATTAAATGTTATAGTTGCAAAAGTTTAGTATCAGGAAGAGATGATATGCTACCGGATATAAACAGTTATTTTCAAGGAATCAATAGAGGTTCTCTATTATATCCCAATGATGTAACAACAAATTTAGTACGATACAATAATATTGTTATTAATAAACTTGTAAAGAATCCTTCTTTTCTTCATTCAATTAATCAAAGAAAATTGTCTATGTACAAAATTTTGGATGTTTTGGCTAATGATGAACTTCTCTTTCATGTTGACTCATGTGGTGAAGGTCACAGCATTGAAAAAATAGAAAAAAATGATTGTCTGGAGCTCTTCTAATTAAATAATTTTTGTAGCAAGGAAAATGATAATATTACTTGTAAGAAGTTAAGTAAAAAAAGAAAACTTCAAACATTCAACTGAATTTTGAAACAAAAAGACTTTTATAAGTTTGATTTTTAAAAACAGTAACTTGAACTTATTTAGTTTGAATTAATTTGATTGAATTTGATTTGTTGCATTTCTTAATATTTTTGATTAATAATTTTTGCTTATTTATTGTTTCTTCTTGTTTGTTCCTGAATTCTAATGATTTTATCGTTGGTTGCTTGACTGCTATATTTGAGTGATTTCGATTTTAAAATTCTTGCAATTAAAACAAGTGATTGTGATTTTTCATAATTAAATTAAAAATATGAAAATTTAAACAATGTTTGTTAAATTGTTTTTAAAATTTGGACGAATAAACGAAAAAAATTGTCTTTAAAACCGTGTTTATTTACAAACGCGACAGACAGTCAGTGATGTTTATGTTTATATTTTCCTATCAATTATTGTTTTTCTTAATTTTGATTAAAATTAATAAAAACCAGTATAAATCAAAACATGTCTCTTTCTTTTTTTTCATGTTACATTTTTAAGTTTTAAAATCTTTATTAAAAGAAAACGACTTTGTGATTATAATTCAACGTTGTCATGAAGCAAGAGATTCATGGACCCACTGACGTGACGTCACATTTTATCGAGCAGGCCTGGGTATTAGCGACGGCCACGGCTTGGGTCCCTGTTTTGTACTTGTATGGACTTCACAAGTACAGAACTTAATACAAATCTGAATTAGTTTTTCCAGTTTAGTTGCCACAAAAAAAAAAGATGTTTAGGTATAGCTCTTCTCTTTAGGGGGACTTAGAAGAGCTTTTTGAATGATTGTAATATATATAAATATGTGGGGGGGGGAGCAACAGTCTTTTATTTAAGCAGGTTTAATTAAATAATCAAGACACATGTTGTCTATATAATTTTATTTGGACCCTTTCAATTTTTCTAACCAGTGCTTTGGTTTTACGTTAAAGATGGCAAATGAATTTACCGAAATTGTCCCGAGCACTTTCGAACCCTTCATTGGCCATCTTCAGGGTGGGGTTGCAAATGTAAAGAATGGTATTTTTAAAAAGCTTTTTAAATTGCAAAAAAAAACATTACATAAACGCACAGTCGGATTAAACTGAGATTCTAATGACTTCAAACAAATCTAAAACAAAATACTATCAACAGAAATTGAATATTTTATCAACAGAAATTGAATATTTTTAAAAATTTCAATTTTTTTCATTTCGTTTAATAACTCATGAAAAAAAAGCTGAAGGCATTTAAAAACATTGTCGCTATTTTCAAAATTAATTCTATTAATTACAGGCTTTTTTGTTTTTATATACAGGGCTCCTAAGATTTTTAGCCGTGGCTTACTAATTTAATGTGTTATTATAGTAGTGTTTTCAACAAGAATTTTTCGAAATATTTGTATTTGCTGCACTTTTTCACAATGTTCAAGTCATTTTATATTCTACGACAGCAAAAATATAAGCAGCGTAGGCACTTCGTGTGATGTAATGGTTTGCAAGGTAGACTAGCAAATCACTATTAGAGCGGTCGAGTCTCACTAGGTGCCCGATACATCTAGCTTTGTGACACAACTAAATAAAAGCTTCGTGATTAACTAAAATAAGCAGCGTGAATCAAGAATAAAGAAGTGTTCTCAAACGAGACTTGAACTTGTAACCCCATATCCAAGGATCGTGTATGGACGTCGCTTGTCTCAATTTGTTCACAAAGGCTATATAGCATAACAAATTGATCAGTTGATTTTAACAAGTCAACCTATCTAGGGTTATTTTATACCCAGAAATGAGGGAATTACGTTCATATTTACATTCTTCGTGTATTTGTTTCTTAAGAGTGTTTTTTCGCATTTTCCTATCAAACACGAATAATTTTTAAACGTGCCGCGACCGGCCTGCGAACGTCAACAGATCGGATTATATTTCGCCCTAGAGAAATAACATCTGGGCGCGGCCGGAAATGATGAAGCCCTTTTTCGATTTTAACCGGCCGTTACAGCTACGAAAGGGATAAATTAATATTTATCAGCATTTGCAAAACACTTCTGCCAGAAATAATTCTATAAAAATGGAAGTAATACTTTTCGCTAGCCTATACTGGGCTAAAGAAATACTTATTTTCTGCGTCCATTTTTTGTAGAAGAACTTTCTATCCACGTGGCGCGACAGAAGTGGAGTTCCCTTTTTTCCATATAGAGGTACCCGCGGACCTTTTTTCCTCTCCAGTTGTTGGGTTGCATTCGGTAGGCCGTTTTATCTCTGGACGGTTCTGCCGGGTGTGCCTCGGCACTGGAGAGTTCCTCCGGCCTCAGGGGGCCATCCCCCCAGGCTTATACCCCCTTCGGGGGGGTTGGGTTAATTGCCTGGCGCCTGAGGCGCCCCAAAAAGGGGAATGCCGACGGGGCCGAAGGTATTTTTGGCCTTGCCGGACGCGTGTGGGCTTCGACCCTGCGACCGGGCCCACCTTAAAAAACGGCCTTGTGCCATATTCGTGCGTTGGTGGGACGCAACGATAAATACAGAGGTCTACGCGGACGCTCTCAGGGACCACTCGGCTCCTCAAGGCTCGGGTCCTACGTTATCGTGGTTGCACCCACCTCACCGCCACTTCTAGTGGTGGATTCAACAACCCTTTTTTTACGGTCCTTTTTACGGTGCATCTCTGGCGGTCAGTAATGACCAGTCGAAATAGACGGCCTGGAGGCAAACACGAAGACGGATTCTAAGACCAGCCGGTCTTAACCCTCGCTCAGTTCCGATAGTCCGATAAGCTGCGCAGCGCTAATGGCACGGTCCAGCCTTTAGCTACCGCTTCGATATCTGCGCAGCGCTAAGATAACGCCCATCTTAGCCTCGGCCTCCAGGCCTGTCCGCTCGTCCGCACGGCTTTGGCGCGACCCAGCCATAGTCATCGTCCGCACGGCTTTAGCGCGACCCAGCCATAGTCATCGTCCGCACGGCTTCGACACGGCAAAGCCTTCGATCCCGTCCGATACGTCCGCACGGCTAGGGGGCACGACAAAGCCCTAGCCTTTCCTCGACTCGTTCGCTCGATCTCATCTGTACTAAGGCCTGGCAAACCTTAACCACGGCCTCAGACCTTTCACTTGGTCCATAACACTAAGACACGGCTCAGTCTTAGTCACTAGCTCGCCCGACACTACACGACCAAGCTGCCATAACCGAACTCGACCTCGACTCTCTTGCAAGGTATCACGCAGTCCACGTAACGACTCGCTGTTACGGACTGTCCTACCACTGCGACAACTGGCTCACGTACGACCCGCTGTACGAGCCAGAAACTAGATCGACACACCCCCCGGTTAACCCAACGTACTGTCAAAACCGGGATATCGATCTACCGACAACGACGCTCCTGCAATGCAGTCCACGTAATGACTAGCTGTTACTGACTGCCCCAGCAACGCAATACCTAGTCCACGTAACGACTCGCTGTTACGGACTACCCCAGCAATGCAGCATCTAGTCCACGTAACGACTCGCTGTTACGGACTACACTAGCATTGCAACAACTAGCTCACGTAACGACTCGCTGTTACGAGCTAACAACCACGACTCGACCATACCAACGAAATGTCAAAACCGGGACATCGATTTACCAGCGACCAACTTCGGCTTTCCGCAACGACTCGACCGACCTCAGCTGCCCGCGACGACTGTCCAACGGTATCCAACGACCCGACCGAATCTCAGCTTACCAGCATCAAACATCCAGCTGTATCTCCACGACTCGACCTACGCCAGCTACCCTCATCGAACGTCCAGCTGCGAACATCTACAACGCGACTATACCAGCTAACGACGTAACCCATCCTAGCTGAAGACTACATACAACCGCCACGGACATTTACATACACGCTTGTAAATACGACAAATAAATTGTCTCTTGTTATTATTGTTATCTCGCCTTTTGTCCCTTCATTGTGTTTTGGCTGTTCTCATTCACACGTTTAACCGTATAACTCATTTGCGGGGTCGACGTGCTTATCGGCTCCGCAACAAACGGATCAATTTGATCCATAGATGGGACTCTGACAGGTACTACCCCTCCCAAAGAGTGCTTATAGGAGTAATGGCAACAACATTTCTCAGATTTCCGGAACTGGAGCTTCATCACCATATGCGATTTTGTATCATGCTTAGGGTTATCAGCATATTCTAAGCCCCGTCGACAGCGTGGACAAAATAACAGAATCAAGTTTAGTTATACTGAATCGACCATAAATCAGTCCACCTCTCACAAATTTTTTATAAAAAAGTTAAATTTCTTCTAAAAGATAACAGGATTTCATTATTTCTAGTGTAATGTTGTTATTCAGTTAAAACGGATTATGCATTATTTATTATCAAACTCCGTTGCCTTGAAACTCTGTAATCAAAAATAAAACTTCATTTCAATTGGTTGATATCGATTTATTTTGATTGTTTTTATTTTGTTTTTTCTTGGTTTGCTTAAGTTACATCCGGTGATGGTGTTCCAGTTGTCCTAATCATTAAACACCTTAACGAACTGATAAATAATTTGCTCACTTTTTTACCCGAAGAAAATTAATGTTAATATTACATACGATGAAATTCTCTCATTATAATTGTGTACCGATTTACTCTAAAGCATGAGAGACGCTCGTGATGTAATGGATATCGTCGTAGAAAATTAACACTGCGACCTGACTTCATATCCTGGACGAAGCTGTGTGCATTTTACATAGCGCAATTACCCTAGGGAAAGGTATAAATCCAACTATTCTCTTTCCAGCCATGGGTAATTGTCAAAATCTGTGAGGTTCTGGAGCGATTATTTCAAAAGCTGTTTTGATTTTTTTAAAGAATTTTCTCGATTTCAGGTTGGATACGATTCAGAAGTAGGATATCATAAACCTTAGCAGTAAAAGGTATGCCTCTGTGGTTCTTGATGATTCCGAGGTTACCTTTCTTGGAGAAGGGAAGGATGCAAACTTTCCAAGTATGTCATTAAATTTTCTTGTCTTCGAAACTTCTGGGAGTAATTTGTTAAAGCCAGCAGCTTTTCTGTTTATATTTTTTTCAATACAGTGTCAAGTTCTCCCTCCGTAAACTATATAAGAAAAAATTGGTATGGCTAACATACCCTAGGTTAACAAAAGGGTTTACATATGCTAGACTTTGTATCGTATACATTTTTTATTAAATTACCACGTGTTCAAAAAGTACGTTGTCGAAGTCAAAAGCCTATTTGGTAGCGGTAACGGAGATAGCAGTTCGCCGGCGCTTAGAGAAATAGGGTGGAGAAAGAGAGGTGGGAAAAAGGTGAAGCAAAAAGGAAAGGAACTAATTACTTGTTCTACTCTTAATCTATAAAAAAGGCGACGACTATATTCAAAAAATTAAACAACAGTTTCCCCCCAAATAAGAATTTATTCCCATTGATATAAATTTTACAAATAAATTCTACCACCCGTATTGCATATATTTCCCCTGTGCAGGTTGAGTTAAACACTCAACTCGTTTTGAACACAAAGATAAAGAAAAACATATAATAAAATAATACAAATGAGAGTAACAACATAAAGTAAAAGTCAGGAAAAGCATTGGAATATACTAAGACTTACTCTTCGTTGAACCGCAAAATTGCTAAAAGTTATTTAACAGTTTTTACATGAAATACCATCCCGTGGTATGAGAATTCTGGAGTTCTTTTTCATTTTCTTTTTTGGGTCACTTCTGCCTACCAAAGTTCCGCTAATCAGCCGGAAAAACACTTTGTATCTAAAGTCGAATATTTCTTTTTCTTTGTAGCTTGTCTTAACATTTCCGTAGGCTGGTCCAAGTTGGTATTCAAACTTCGCGTCAAATACCTTCTTTCCTTCTGCTTTAAAATGTCCCCCCTCTCTCTCTCTCTCTCTCTCTGTCTCTCTCTCTCTCTCTCTCCGAGTAAGCACGTGGCACGAAACCGTTTGTTTCTTTCCTGTGTAGAGAATACCAGCTCACAGTTTCTCCATGACTTTTAATTCCGTTTCTTTGGGTCAAAATGGTCTACGGGTTGCAAATTCTGAATAACGACCCGGCTCGACATACTTGCATCGGCTGAATGGTTGAATTACGCAGCCTGGCTAACTGGCCTATAGGCGCTTTCTTTCCAGCCCTCGGCTTAGACCATCCTGCCTACTAGAAAAAGTGAAAGGCAAAAAGCCTAAAAGCCTAATGAGCAAAATAGAGTCTCGAGACAAAAGACAAAAAGCAAAAAAGGATGACTGTTCCAAGCTACTTACTCTTATAGCCGCAAGGGGACAATAACGGTCCTACTTTGAAATGAGCCAATAATTACTAACAACTGAATTCGGCATTAAATGACCCAACAAGGGTTGACAAACCTTAAAATCTACTGACTAACCAACATTTTCAATTTTATATATTAAAGGTTTTTTAAAATATAAATTATAAAATATGAATAAGTCAATGGTTTTAATGATCCCGTCTACTAAATCGAAAAATTCAATAAAAACTTTATCATGGTTATAATTTCTCCCCTCATCGTTTCTATTCAGCCATGAATTAAAATTAAATGACGTAAACTGAAGATATGTTTATTTTATATTAATGACTTTTATATTATCCAATGGAGGTTTTGAGATGAAGATAGAAAAAGAGAGAGGGGGAGTGAAATCACCGAATAATATGAATGTATTTGCACATACTCTCCACTACGAACAGGATGTTTGGTTTGGTTTCTTTTATTTTATGGCATATCAACTTTCGCAGATAATCTAATGTCAAAGCGATCCTTTTAGAAGAATAGTAGTGGTACTATTTAAACCATATCTAAGAGGAGTAAAGGGAATTCGTATCATTCTGAATGGTATTTTTCCAAAAGTGAACGTAATGGCGCGACTGGAGTTTGAACTCGTTTACTACAATATCGCAATCCAGCATGTTAGCCATTGCGCCTCAAGGACTCTCCCGGTTGGAATGTAACACAATGCCAATTTTTAAGCAAAGTATGACCGGTTTGAATTAACAGTTTTTCTTCTTCTTGACTGGTTGCCTAAATGCTCAAAAAATGCTACATACTGTTAATTTTTAAGTATAGGACAACTTTTTATTTCTTCTTGACTATTTTCACACTGCTATATAGTTTCAAGTATTCCTATATATCACCAAAAATTTACAAGCAATTATAGCGTTTCAAGTGACTGATAACAATTATCCTTTATAAACAATTATAGCTTCAAGTACCTATTCTTAATACTGGTGATTTGCATGCGGTTACATGGTATCAAGTATTCTTATCTAATTCAAATAATTTGTACAATCTATTTAATCCATTAGTAGGACTCTAAATAGTACTACTATGTGGATCAGTGTGGACCTGGGAGTAATGGCAATGAAGGGTTACTATAGACTCTCCTTAACACCAGAACTGGAGTCTCACCATCAGATGCAATTTAATGTCATACTCAGAACAAACTTTTTACTTTTGGCGGCTGGGGTCTAACTCCTCTGCAGAGGATCCAATTGGCGTATCAAGTCTGACATCAAGGTTTCTGATCTAATTAAAGTTACTAGATTTACATGTAAATTTAATACACTGAATGTAACAACTATTATGTGACAGAGATAGTGTTTAATTAGAACCGTTCTGTCGTCTATAGCCGTGGAATATGCCGACTGCACCCCTACCAACCCTTCCAACGAGGTCACCAGTTGGTCGAGAAAGGTAACCTGTAATGCTTAAGGAAGGGACTCTGGTGACTGAGTAATCCTTCTCCCGACAACCGAGTGGTCAAAACACTTGCAAAAAACCACTTCGAGCCTTACTGGGTTATACGATCGGTCGGAGAAACCCGATTCGATCACTCGGCTAGTCATATCAAGCCCTCGTACCGAAATGTTTTATTCCCGATCGTATTCTTCAACCTGCACTTGCAGCAAGCTACAAACCCTTTCAAACTTTTACGTACAGGGGGCAAAGACTGGTGGGGGTCAATTGACCTCTGTTGAATTGCATGGCATTTAGTATTGTATAAGAAAAACCCGAAATTGACAGGGGCTCAAAACCTTACTCCCGACTCAAGTATACTGATTGTGTATCCCCATCGCAACCAAAGCGAATTTGATTCTCCCTTGGTAAATTCTCAACAAAAGTTGAACTCCTTGGTGGGCGGTGGAGCACAGGACAAGCGAAAAAACAAATAATGCATATGGCAAATTCAAACAAAATCTTAAACCTAACCCCATCTTAATTAAATCCTTCAGACCATCTTACCCAAAATTCATGATCATTGAATCTACAAACAGCTCACCTACCACAAACTTATCATCCTTCATAATTGAAAAGGTGATCTCAGGCAATTTAAGCCCCAAATCCATTAAAGAATTACAAAACGAAACTTTACTCATAAAGGTGAAAAAGAAGAAACTGGCCAACTTTCTGCTAAAAATGACCAAGTTTAACAACATTCCAGTAAAAACTTACCCTCACAAATCCCTAAACTTGAGTAAGGGGCTTGTAAGAAGTAAAGAATTCTCATTGTGTTCGATCGATGAAATAAGAAGAGAACTGAAAAAATAAGAGGTGACACAAGTAAAAAGTGTATTAATTTACAGAAGAGAAAAATATATAATTACATTCGTTATACTAAAAATACTAGAAAAAATAAAAATGTTACATTATGGAGAGGGTGGAACAGTACGTACCAAATTCACTAACATGTTATAAGTTCCAGAAATAAGACCGCCATGATGACAACTGTAGATTGGTTGATTGTTTTTTGTTTTTGTTTTTGTTTTTTTTTTTTTGTTTTGCGACGTATCAAACCTTTTCGGGTCATTTAACGCAGGATTAGATTTTTTTTAAATTCAGTTTAGCATAAGTACAGTTTTTGTTTACAAACAGTTAGATGTCAAAACAGTTCAGTTAAATGTCAAAACAGTTCTATTTCAAACAATTTAGTTTAGCACAAGTGAACAGTTTAGTTCTATTTGACCCATAAATAGGACCTTATCAGGTGCTACCACTCTGGGCCAGAGTGAACCCGGGAGCGATGGCAATGAAGGAGTACTCCACATTCCCCAAAGCCCCAGGATTACTGCAACCTCATCATCAGTTAGTTTAGTGTCATATCCAGGACACTCGTAGGGGATGTCTTACCTCAGCAAAGAAGCAGTTGGTGTATTTTACAGCCCCAGTCAACTGTCTGTAATGATCTATGTAGCAATGACTTCTTCATCTTCAACAAAAATGACAAACCTATCTCAATCCATTTACAAAAACCTACTCAGCTATAGACATAACCCTATGCAATCCCTTAAGCTACATGGACTATAAATAGGTTTGTAATGATCTATACAGCAACGACGACTTTCCTATTATACTTAAAAGTCCACAACCTCTTCATGATGATAGACACACCTATTGGAAAATCATCATCATCATGATATCGCGCTGGTAGCACGGATATCCCTGACCCTGTCTCGCCACTCCTCCCTATCGTTCATCGCCCTAGGTAGGTCTTCAGGACAACATCCCGTATCTTCACATAGCTGCTGAATGTATGTTCGTGCTGGTCGTCCTGCTTTTGCACGGCCATGTGTGGGGGTCCATAAGAGTACATCTCTTATGAGTTCGTCCCTGCTTCTCCAGCAGTGTCCTGCATGTCTGGCTCGTCTAACTTGAATAGTTTTCGTGATAGGGGGCAGGTGGCCGTACAGTTGGTGTCTTGTGGGGTGTTGCCGCCAGGACTTGTTTAAGATTGCACGTAGCATTCTTGTGTAATTGCCGTCTAGCTTCTTCTCCAGCCGTTTTGTTAGCGTCCATGTAGTGCAGCCATATAGCAGTATCGATGTGACCGCTGCCTAAGCAAACTGGTAAAAATTCAAAACCCTCTACAACCAAAAACTCATAAAAGACCCAAATAACGAAGACCTAACAAAGCACTTCGCTGACACTCTGCTCTCGACAGCAAAGAAAGCTATACCAGTAAAAAAATCACCCTCAAATAGACACAACACACCTTGATTTAAAGAAGACTACAGGACAACAATCTTCCTACAAAAGGCTGCTCACTGCAAATTTAACAATGAACCCACCACAACCAATTAAAATTCCTTCAAACCACTCAGAGCAAAACGATGCAAAACTATAAAGGAATCCAAGAAAAGCTGACAAAACAATGTAAACTAACTTAACTTATCCACCAAAACAAATGTAATCTGGAAAATGATCAGAAAAATTACTGGAAAAATCCAGCAATTTCAATCATCTCACAAAAACAACAACACAGAAGCAACAAACCAAAAAGATATAGCTAATATACTGACTGAGACCTTCTCAACAAATTCCTCACTCAAGAAAACCAACTGACAATTCCTAACCTTGGAACAAAATGCAAGAAACAAGCCTTAACTTCAAATCAGACAATTATGAAACCGATACAAATCTTTCATATTACCAGAACTAACCGAAATCATCCAAATATCACACACTACAGCCGGCCCAATAAAAATCTCTTACAAATCATGGTCCGGGAGACCGACCAGGGTTCAATCATACCAAAAACTCAAAAAATGGTACTGTTGTATTGTCATCTGCTGATTCATGCAGAAATATACATGTATATGCTGGATACATACTGACGCAATGAATTAATCAGACTCAAGCATGATAATGACAAAGACGCAGGAAGGAAGACGCAGGAAGGAAGACGCAGGAAGACTTCTTTAACAATATTTACCTCTCACTTTATTACAAGGGTTCGAAAAGGTTGTGTGGAGTTTTACTGTGAGAGGGAGCTGGAGACCGAACATAAACTGTAATATCTTGACCCCACTGTTATGACCGTCACGTTCTGTCTTTCTTGTTCTCTAGGGCTGCTCAACCGGAGGCCTAGGGCCCACTGCTGGATGCTGGCTTTCTTTATTGCATCTTATCAGTATCTTCTATGGACCCCAAACTCCATCGGGGTTTCCGAGGGCCCCCTCGGTCGGGTGTGGCTTTCCCTACCACACCTCGTCTCCAACTGTCTGGAATTCTACTGGCAACTGCTCTGGCTCGTCGAACTCAACTGCATTATATAATCGTTCGACGCCCACTCGATCTTTGAAATCGAATGTTTAATCGTCATCAAGCGGAAATAATTGTCATGCAGTTCAGAGGTCACTCTTTTCCGGTGCATTACTCTGTAGTGTACCATGGGAATTCTTTTTGCTCGTCCCATTTCATCAGCCAATTTCCGCCCACCCGATTTCCTCTCATAACTGCCATTAGAATGTGTCACTTCCTTCCGGTGCATCACCTTGAATGGCATTTTTGGCCGGGTCAAAAGGTCAAAACATAACAGTACTTGATGCCACCTTGCTTAGCACTCAGCACTATAAGGTACGGATCAAAGGTAAAGTGGAGCAATCCAAGGAATGAAGTAGCGCCCTCCCCTACACCTCGGTGTAGTAGTTATTGAAAAGGGAGCCTTCGGGTCAACCTCGAATAAAGTCACCAACTTTACTTGCTTATCTTTTAACCACTCTCAATGATATTTGGATAAATGGTACATTCCCAGATTCATGGAAAATATCAACTATCATCCAATAGTCAAACCAAAGATAAACAGATCGAATCCAGAAAATACCGCCCAACAACATTTAACGGCTCCCTTCGCAAAACCATGGTGCTTATGGTCAACAAAAGGTTAGTCTGGTTTATTTGATCCAACAACCTTATTACCGATTCCCAATGTGACTTCAGAAACCAAAGATCTACAATAGATCATACATTCAGATTGAAAGCCTCCATAAGATAGGCTTATAACAGTTTTTCGACCTGGAGAAAGCGTGCCAAACCACCTGGAAATATGGTATAATAAAGAACCTACACAACAGATTGTCCAATTTCATAAAGAATTTTCTCACTGAAAGGAAATTCCGAGTCCGAATCCGATCTACTCTATCAAATTTCCATAATCAAGGAGAGAGCGTCCCTCAGAGGAGTTTACTGTCAGTGACCCTCTTCAACCTAAAAACCAACAAAGTTACCAAATGCAGAATCCTGGAATTGATGACTACCTATATGTTGACGACTTCAGTATCACATCAAGATCTAAATGTATGTGCGCAGCAGTGAGTCAACTGCAACAAAGCATCAAGAAAATCAACCAATGAACAGCCGCAAACGACTTCAAGATCTCCAAAACAAAAACTCGATGTGAATTTTTGCCAATTTAGGAAAATGTATAATGACCCAAAACATCAGCTCGAAGGAACAAAAATTCTGGTCATCGATCAGTTCAAATTCCTCAGTGTAATTTTTGATTAAAAAAAATTACCTTCATCCCTCACTTACAATACCTAAAAGAAAAAAGTGGCAAAGTATTAAAACTCTTCCATGGAATTGTCCACAAGGAAGTGCAGACCAGCAGACCTTGCTAAAACAATATAGAACCCTGGTCAGCTCGAAAATCGACTATGGTTGTTTTATTTGTGCATCAGGTAGGAAATCCAATGGGAAAGCTCTATCCAACAGGAAGGATTAAGGCTCTTTAACCACCTTTACATCACCGATTGCAAAAGTTAGGCCGCCAATACTGCACGAATATAAATTATCTACCAACTAACCCGGCTCATAATTGCCTTTTTAACCGCAAACATCAACCATTATTTAACAAAAAGAAAAATCAATAAAACATTTTCGACTCTGCATGAAACCTATACTGAAAGAAGAAATCTCACACAAAATATCCACGATACCAACTTCTGTTGAATATTCTGAATATTCTGTTGAATACACATTCATCTAGACGTGCACGCTCATCTACCAATCGAATTACCTTTTCTTCCAACCTGACAGCAGGGCTTTGTAAAAGCTAACTGCATTCCTTGCTGAGAGATAAGACCCTTCAAAAAAAGGGGTGTCAAGCTTTGAAGAAACTGGGATCACCCCTTCTTTGTCAATACTCCCAAGTTTATACTGTCTCAGAATGGTAGTACTGATTAGAATCATATCTATGTATCAAATGGATCTGTTTGAAATGATTGTTTACCTGTTTAAAACCATTGTGAAGGTACATTTTTCAAGTGTATATAATAGGGAACTTAATTGTTAAAATGACTCGGGCATAAAATAAATCAACAAGGGTTGACATGCCGTAAAACCAACCAACATTTTCTTCTTTATAAGTACCCTCGTTTTTGCCCAACCTACAGAAAAGACATTAAACTTCTACCCACGTTATTTCTTCCATCACTAACAAATCAATCGACTTTAGAAACTTCAATTAATTTTTTATCTTGCTTGTCAGGCCGTTGTCCTGACGACATAACCTACTATCAGCTACCGACCATGAATACTTAATATTTATAAATGTATCTAAATTCTGATGGGCTGGCTGGCAGGCTGATCGGTTGGTTGGTTGGTTATTTTACGGCATGTCAACCCTTGTTGGGTTATTTAATGCCGAAGTTAGTTTGACAATTATTATCTTCAATTATATAGAGTAGAAAAATATACCTTCGTAATAATTTCAAACAATTATGCACTTCATTATCTCAGACAGATTTAGTTGACGGACGGGTGGGAAACTAACTGACCACTCTGAATTATGATCTGAACCCAATTTGAATAGTTACACTTACCTTTTCTACCAATTTAAGCTCAAAATTTGGGTGAATTGTTTTCAGAAAATGACTTATTACAATTCCTCTACTCTTTCTGTCCCATCGCTTTATCGGCTGGGGTAAAAGAATATACTGACTGTACCTCTGCAGAGTGTTAACTCCTGCTTCTAACGAGTGTCCTGAGTATGACACTAAACTGAGGGTGATGGTGAGACTCCACTCCTGAAACTTTGGGGAATCTGGAGTACCCTTTCATTACCATTACTTCTCGTTCCACTCTGATCTATCACTTCTGGCAGGTCTTCTAGACTACACCCTGTGTCCGTACAGAGTTGTTGTAGATAAGTTCTAATTGGTCGACCAACACTTGCAAGTTTGTGTGAAGGGGTCCATAGGAGAACGTCACTTATAAGCTCGTCTCTATCATCCATCACTTCTGGCATGTCTTCTAGACTACATCCTGTGTCCATACAAAGTCGTTGTATATAAGTTCTAATTGGTCGACCAACACTTGCAAGTCCGTGTGAAGGGGTTCATCAGATAACGTCGTTTATGAGTTCGCTCTTACTTCTTCAGCAGTGTCCTGCATGTCTTGTTCGTTTTATTTGGATGATTTTTGAGATGGGAGTAGGTGGCTGTACACCTGCTGTTTTGTGGGTGTTGCTTCCAGGATTTGTTCAATACAGCTCGCAGCATTCTTGTGCAATTCTCGTCTAGTTTTTTTTCTCTATACGCTTACTCAGCGTCCATTGCGGTGCCTAATATTTGCATATAGATTTCATACACAAAATTTAATGATGAATAAATGACAAAGGTAGTCAGAAAATTGTGTTATTATTCTTTTTATTACTTTTTTAATAGAAACAAAAAATATTCTGTTCAACTTCAACTGTTTTATTTAGCTTTGATTGATTTTAGTGCGGTATAAATCGCGGATGGTCGGTTGATTGGTTACTGGTAGGCTGGTTGGTTGGTTGGTTGGATGGTTGGTTGACTGGTTGGTGGGTTGTTTGGATGGATGGATGGATGGATGGATGGATGGTTTGCGTGTTGGTTGGTTGGTTGGTTGGTTGGTTGGTTGGATGAGTGGTTTGTTTGCTGGTTGGTTGGTTGGTTGGTTAATTGGCTGGTTGGTTATTTGGCAGACTGAATGGTTGGTTGGTTGGTTGGTTGGTTGACTTGCTGGTTGGTTGTTTGGTTAATTGGTTGGCTAGCTGGTTGGTTGATTGATTGGTTGATTTTGTATCAAACTATTGGTAATTTTTTGCCAAAGTCAGTTTAACAATTATAGTCTCCAGTTATATACAGTTGAAAAATGTGTATTCACAATCATTATCTCAAACAGATCTATTCAACACTTAGATGGGACTCTAACATGTATTACCACTTCAGCTCAGAGTGGATTAATTGTTAGGAAGAGGTACTCCACACTCTATAGAGCTCCAGAACTGGTATAATCTAGTAACTGCCTTTCCCCATCCCCTCTGAACCTGGTCACCCACAACAAAGTGTCAACGACTAGAACTCTCGCTGTAAGTACGAGAAACGGTCACTTGAAAGCTGGGTATTTTCAAATGGCTCAGCAAGTCAATCAGTTAGTGAATGCAAAGGACAAGTAAGGAGCTTAAATTCTGGAGCTAGCGAACTCCTTCCACATTCGGGATGGGCTGTTGGTTATGGAACAATAAAATCTTTTCCTTCATCGATTCAAAATTACTACGTTACAACTTCCTAATTTGAGACCGATCAAATGGGAGACAAACATGCAAATAAAACGTGGGGTATTTTTCGAGTACAACTGGTCTAACTTTTTCTTCCTTTTTCTGTGAACTTATCATTTCTTCATCTTATCTTTGTCTCCGGCAACTTGCACCGAAACCCATGAATTTGATAATGCAGCCTCACCACTAGATGCAGTTTAGTGCTATACTCAGAACACAAATATTTTTTTATTCTGATTCGGCATGAAATAACCTTTGAAAGGTTGATATGCCGTAAAACCCAACGACTAAACACTCACAAGTTTTAAGAAACAGTTGCACTGAAAATTATTATGAAATATTATATTCTTTAAACGGTTTTTAATTGATTTATAAAAAAAAACAATTGACAGTTTTCTCATTATAAGTGTCATAATAAGATAATTATTGTAATAATTTAATCTCCTATAATAATAATGTATACAACAGTTACTTTACTTGATACAGTAATTATCCCTATTATTGAATCGGGATAGTAATTTTTTCAAGTGACTATCTCTATTAAATAATTATTGAGTTCTTTTACAATTATATTGTGTCAAGTATTCCATTTCAATACTAATATCCTCCAAACGGATCTATTTGACCCATAGATAGGACCTTAACATGTACGACCACTCCGGTAGAGAAATGATAATCAAGTTTGTATTTTTTGTTGGTTCCATAATTTTTTCTTCAAAATTTACTGATTCCATAATTTCTCCCTCTACTTTATGTCAAAAGAATCTGGATTATGAACTAAATTTTTTTTTAATTTTTGACTTATTTGAAATATGTTCAATGAAACTAGAAAGTCTGGTTGTTAAATTGAATAGATTTTGTTTCAGATTTGGGCTTAGTTTATTTTTCATGGATTAAAAATAAGAGGAAAAACATTTTCTTAAAGTTGTCAGACCATATTTTTTGCAAAGTTTTGTCTATTTGGGCTCAAATTAAAAACTAGTTGATTGTATAACCTTTCAGGTCTCGTAGACAGCACCAGTTTCCGTCAGATCACCGAAGTTAAGCAGCAACGATCTTGTTCAGCACTTAAATTGGTGACTCCTTAGTTGGTTTAGTTGTGTTGGGTTTTCTGGCATATCACACTATTACATCGTGGTAGGAAGAGATACACAGCGAAATAAAGAGTTTATTATTCATTAACTGAAGTGGTACAGTCCAACAAATATTATTAGTCTCGCGCTGTGGGTGTTACGTCCGAAGTTGGTATTACTACTGACCAAGATTTTGCTGAACTGTCGTGCTTAAGAAACACGACGTCTTTTATACCTCCGCGATACCGGAAGTCACGTGGTACGAACCACTATACAACACAAACATTGTTGGTCATTTAATGCCAAATCCTGTTTTTACTTAAAGGTTGAATATATGATTTGTAAACACATTTTGTTGAAGCACACAGTTAAATGATCAAACAGTTCTATTTCAAGCAATGCAATTTAGCATAAGTTTTCCTATGTATCCCTAACAATTCAGTTAAATATCAGTTATTTGTTTACACACAGTTAAATAATCAAACAGGTCTATATCTAACAATTTATTTTAGCCGAAATCATTTGTTTGCGATCAGTTTAAATGTCAAACAGTTCTATTTGACCCATAGATAGGACTTTATAAGGTGCTACCACTCCGAGCCAGAGTGGACCTGAGACTAATGGCAATGAAAGGGTACACCACATTCCCCAAAGCTCCAGCATTACTGGAGCATCACCCTCAGATTGTTTAGTGTCATATCTAGGATACTCGTTAAGGATGGGGTCTTACCCCTCTGCAAAGATGCAGTCGGTGTATTCTACAACCCCAGCCAACTGGGCTGGGTGACCCCTTAGTAACAGCAGGTATTGTTAGTGGTCTAAGACCTGGATGGCAGATTAAGCTAAAGAACAGACTAAAATCATAAGTCAGACTTATGAAATACAGGCCATAGTACCCGTGCTATGTCATTTTTTTTTTCAAGATAGAGTTTCAACTTACAGTCATGTAAAAAAAAAGAGACTTTTCAAGATGATACTATTTACCAACCCCTCCGCTCGGACAGGATATGACAAAAGGTCAATTTTTAAGCGGAGTTTAACAGGTTTGAATTCAGAGTTTTCCTTCTCCTAGACTAGTTGCCTCACCAAGGCTGAAGAACCTAGTCTGTCCTACTATTTACCCATAGCTGGAGGGAGAATAATTGGATTCATACCTTTCCCAAGGGTATTAGTGCTATGTGAAATGCAATCAGTATCGTCCAGGATTTGTACTCGTATCGCCGTGTTCATTTCCTACGGCGATAACCATTACACCACGGGCACCTCCATAATAACGACTACACCACGGGCACCTCCATTTTCAAGATGATAAGCGTTACTCCGTGCATACCTCATAATCGTGTACATCAAGAGAGAAAAGCTCTTTTTACTAAATGTTGATGGACTTTTTGTAAGTATTGAAGATTCTACTAATACGTGAATTATGGAAGTTGAAAGATTGAGTTGAGCCGATTTTTCGAGTATACATGCCTCGAAAATCAGCATTCGAGGTCATTTTTTTTACCCGGGTTTAAATTGTGACCACTGATACCGATGGAAAACATGCAACTATCTCCACTGAAAGAATCGGCCTTAGAACACTCCTACTGTATCCCCTGAGGAGAGATAAACAAATCCACCCAAAAAAAGAAGTGTTCTGGGGATGATTCTAAACTGCATCTGATGCTGAGACTCCAGTTATAGAAATCATCGAAGTGTGAAGTGCCACATCATTTCCACTACTCCCAGGTCCACTCTGACCCGTTGTGGTAGTACCTGTTAAGGTTTTATCTATAGGTCAAATAAATCTTTTTAAACATTATTCGTCTTCGATAGGACCGAATGCAAGAAAAAGTCACTTAAAGAATTACACACAAAATGTAAAAATGAACGTACAATGAACACATTTCCAAAACTTCTGTGTATAAAATAACCCTAGACGGGTTGACATACCGATAAAATCAATCCCTCTACTTCAAGACCAAATGAGGATGAGATTACATTACACCAAACTCTTTCCCCACATCAATTTTTAACATGCGCCTTAAACGATAGGAAGAAAAACTGGATTTGTGGGAGAGGAAACCTTAAAGCCAATAACTTTTCTTTTGACAATCTAATTGCAGTTAATTTGGTATCATTTTGCAGTGTTATTCTATCATCAAATTTCAATGGCATTTTGAAAATCAAGTAAATAAGGATTTCCCTAAAGGCAGAAAAGTCAATACGAAAATATCTTGATTTTAAGAACAACTATCACAGAAAATTGTTTACACCTCCAAACTAAATTTGTTTGGTATTTTCCTGAAGTCTTGACACCTGTTGAACAATAAAATCATGTTACTAGCAAATAGTTTTATTCGTATTCTACCAAATGCATTTTAACACATCTCTGAATAGCGTCAAAAAAAATTATGTGGAGATAGGAAAAAATCTCAAACCAATGACTTCTCTTTAGATTGACCAATTTTGATAAACTTATAATTTTGTTGGATATGATTGCTGTATTATAAATTTTACCACTGTTAATAAATTAGATAATCGTTAATTCCATCAGATAGGTAAATTTAAAATAATAGTGAACAATGCAAAACCGTTACAATTTCAGATATCACCAACTCAGAAAATCAAATTAAAAGTTTATCTGGTATAAATCAGCAAGGTAAAGGATAATATGATTAAAGGATACACAATTATTTTTAGTTGATAGGTTATTTTGTTTTATGATGTATCAACACTTTTCGGGTCATTCAGTCATTTTGATAAAAGTTTCAAACAATTCAGTTTAGTATAAGTATAGATTTTTTTGTTTACACAGAGTTAAATATCAAAACAGTTCTATTTCAAACAGTTCAGTTTAGCATAGGTATACATTTAAAATGTAAAAACAGCTCTATTTCAAACAATTTAATTTACCATAAGTACGCAGTTTAAATACACTGTTAAATGTAAAAACAGTTAATTTCAAACAATTCAGTTTAGCATAATTACAGTTTACTTCTATTCGACTCATAGGTAGGACCTGTCAGGAGCTACCACTTCGGGCCAGAGTGGACCAAGGAACGAAGGTAATGAAGGGGTACTGAATTCTCCAAAGATCCAGCATTACTGAAGCCTCACCATCAGATTGTTTTGTGTCATATCCAAGACACTCGTTGGGGGCGGGGTCTTACTCCTCTGCAGGCGGGAGTGCATTCAGCTGCTTATAGTTCTATAGAATGTTTTATGACTCTTGCTCATTCCTTTCTTGGTCGAACCAAGAACTTTCTAGCCTGACCCCGTTAAAAGAATTAATATAGGCATCCATCTGGAAGAGAGCAAATTTCGGGATAAAGATAATTTCATTTGTTTGTTTATAGGTTTGTTGTAACGATGTTGGCCGGATCTTATGATGATTGATTGATTTTAACGGCATGATACCCTGACTAGGGTTATTTTCAGCCAAGATGTTTAGAAATCACTGCAGAGAAGTAGTCGTTGTATTCTACAGCCCCAGCCGACAGGGCAATTAATTATTTTTAATGTATATAATGTCGAAATAAATAAATATGCCAATTAAGAAATTGTACAGTTCAAATTGTGAGCCTTCCATTCTTCACAAGCTATAATCAGATCTAATTTTGACATCATAACTTTGTTTTTATTGAAAAATATCTCGATATTTACCCAGTTATAATTATTATCACTGTCAGATTATCCTTCTTAGTTTTCAAGAACATCGACAAGCTAAACTGGCGTAATATCTTTACTTGTCCAATGGGGTATTTATTTCAATAAGTCAACAAAGTTAAACGGTTGAAAGTTTTCCTATGTATCCCTAACAATTCAGTTAAATATTGTTGACTTTTTTTTATTTTTTTTTTACTTTGTATTCATCTATGGCCACTGACTGGCTGATATATATCTGGTTTAACAATATGTGTGCGTTTCCAAATAATAACCTGGTAATTGACACGATTTTAATGTTCCCGCGGTTTCCCAAGGTGGTGCTGCACTCAAGTCAACTTTTTATATATTAAGTCCCATCTTCCCTACCATATTTTGATTGGAACCTGAAGAATTACAAACGCTTTTAATTCGGTTATTACCACAGGTAAATTCCTCTGTGGGATTTAAATTGTCTTCATTCATTTGCCATGACTCTCCTAACTTCTTAGACATTTCCTGGAAGTCCTTTTTTTTCGACAAATTTTATTGCCTTCACTTTTCCCAGGTCTAAAGGCTACAAGAAATACTAAGGAAATTTAATTTTGGTCGAAAGTGGGAAATGTAATTCTCATTAAGCCCAAAGTTTATATATTAACAGAATTGACTGCATTTTTCAGCTGGACAAAATACGCCTGTTTTAACCAGATAACATTCGGTAAGTAATTCAATGTCCTAGCAACGATTATAAATGTAATTTGACTTAAATGTGTTTTATATGTTTTCTGACATTTCATTGATTCAGAAAAGCTGAAAAACGATATTGATTTTCTGTCATAATGATCGATTATCACGCACAGATCATAATCAAATGTTTTGATCGGCTGATAACAAAAAAAGTTGTTCCTTTTCAATGATTTTTTTTGTTTTTGTTTTCCTCTTCACGCCTTGAAAATCAATGAACCAAAACTTGGATTGATTAAAAGATTAATTGATTTTAGCGGCACATCAAACCATCTGGTTTTATTTTATGCCTAGAGGTTAGAGAATCATGTACATTGTGCGTTTATATTTACAATTATGTGGAATTAAGAGTTTTTTCTTCTTTTTTTTTAATATCTCGTTGTAACTCTTTCAGTTTTATCAATAGAAATAGTACCAGTACGAATGGGTGTAGTATATTTGCAATATCGTCAAAAGGCATGTTATGTTATAAACTAAAAAAATATCATCAATTTTTTATATTGCTTTGGGATCTTTTTCCTCAGATATCAATTTTTTCCAACGAAAAATACTAATTCAACCTGGGTTTCAAAAAGGGTTAACGATGTCAAAATCCTCTGGGATTTTTTTCTAAGTAAAGTTGACGACCGAAGTCGAAGGCGACCAGAAGGCCCCCTTTTCAATAGCTACTACACTGTAGGGAAGGGCGCTACTCCTTTCCCTGTATTTTCTACCTCTTTACCCTTGATAAGTACCTTATATTGTTGAGTGTTACGCAATGAGGTATCAAGTACCATTTTTAAAGTCTTTGGTATGACGTGACCTGGGATTATTGTTTTCTAATTATTACTGTATAATATTGTTTTCTAATTATGTCTGTATAATACTGTTTTCTAATTGTGACTGTATAATATTGTTTTCTAATTGTGACTGTATAATATTGTTTTCTAATTATGTCTGTATAATACTGTTTTCTAATTGTGACTGTA
This sequence comes from Sepioteuthis lessoniana, assembly GCA_963585895.1. Classification (NCBI taxonomy): domain Eukaryota; kingdom Metazoa; phylum Mollusca; class Cephalopoda; order Myopsida; family Loliginidae; genus Sepioteuthis; species Sepioteuthis lessoniana. The sequence goes on from OY757907.1 coordinate 73,858,753, forward strand.
TAATATTGTTTTCTAATTGTGACTGTATAATATTGTTTTCTAATTATGACTGTATAATACTGTTTTCTAATTGTGACAGCATAATATTTTTTTTAATTATGACTAAAATACTTTTTTCTAATTGAGACTGTATAATGATTACTTTTATGATTTTTTGGTATAATTTTATTTCTCTCTCAAAAAAATGTCACGCTGACATTTTCAAATAGGACGCTCATATCATTTGCGTTGAAAAAATGTCTAATGAGAATTAAATCTCCTCATTCTATGAGAAAATGTTCTATGACATGAAGCAGAAAGAGGTTGGGAACTGGTATTTGAAACTGGTCATGTGATCCACTACGGGACTGCCTACCGGAAAGGCAAAATATCTATAGGTGATGATTATTTATTGTACCCCAACATCATGAAGGAGAAATTCCCAATACGACACTTCAATGTACTTATAGGTTACAGGAGCCATCCATCTTTAAAAAGTTGTCATTTTAAATATTTGTTTATATAGGTATTTACTAAGTTTAGCTTTGATTAGGAAAAGACTAAAAGGAAGGGAAAAGAGTCTGAAAGATTGGGTTGTGCCAATTTTCATAGTAAGGAAGACCTGTCCACAAGGCTACTTTAAAAATCATCATTAGATACTACGTTTTGTTTGGTTTAGCTGAAGGTCAGAAGTATAGGAGACCCAGAGAGAAGTGAACTCACTAACAATAGTCTGCTAACCAAGTTTCTTGACCATTACACTCGCAAGCACAGTAGTAATAAAAAATATGTAATCATTTCATTTGCATGGCAGGTCTTGTGAATAGCAACCTTGCGGCCTAGGCATCGCCGAATTATATATGATGCCGGAATACAGAAGCTGACTCTTTTATGTAAATAATTGTGTACAGATGAGTCTTTTACAATTATCCATTAACCTCTGACCGTACTAGCGCCAAAGACCTCAGTTTCTTATAGACATTGAAAATCGTTCTTATATTAACTATTTTATTAACCTACCGACCTCCATAACTTGTTAAGCTATCTTCTTCATACGACCACACACACACACACTCACGCATCCATGTACATACATACATATATACTACCTATGCTCACGCACTACATATATACATATATATACGTTATTATTATGAAAGTGCTAGTGGCTTAAAGGTTGTCGCCGCAAGAAATGGACACGGCGATCCAAATTCAAATCCTGGTTGATGCTGTTTGCATTTCACATAGCGCTAATACCGTTGGAAAAGGTATGAATTTAATTATTCTCTTCCTGCCCCACGTATGAGTAAATAGTAGGGCAGACTAGCTTCCTTAATGTTGGTATGGCAACTGGTTTAGAAGGGAAAATCTTAATTCAAACCAGCTCTACTCTGGGTTACATCTTGCCGAAAACGGAGGATTTGGATAAATGAGTATGTACATATACGCTACTTATGTCCACACAAACTTATGCTTGCACCCATATATATATATACGTTATGCTATACGCATACCAACGCAGTTATGCTTGCACCCATATATATATATACGTTATGCTATACGCATACCAACGCAGTTATGCTTGCACCCATATATATATATATATATATATATATATATATACGTTATGCTATACGCATACCAACGCTGTCGGCTAGCACTATAGAATACACCGACTGCATCACTGCAGAGAGGTAAGACTCCCTTCCTAAGGAGAGTCCTGGATATGACATTAAACTATCTGATAGTGAGGCTTTGGCCTTAGAGATTTGGAGAACGTGGAGTGTTCATTAATTGTGATTGCTCCTAGGTTCCCTCTGACCCCGAGTGGTAGCACCTGATTAGGTCCTATCTATGGGTCAAATAGAACAAACTGTGAGCAAACAAATGACTGATATTAAAGTGTGACTCTTATATAGCAATGCTTGAAACCATTCAACTGTGTACAAAAAAAGCTCGTTTAAGTATGTTATCAATAAAATATATTGACTGTTCATATATATTTTTGATATATATGCATAAAGAGGGTTTGGCATTAGATAACCTACAATGGTTGATATGCCATAAATCCAACCAAACCAAACCTATAAGCATACATATTCATATAGACACACTCCTACATATACATCATCATCATCGTCATGTCACGCTATCAGCACAAATATCCATGACCCTCTCTTGCCATCCCTCCCTATCATCCATTGCTTCCTGCTGGTCATCAGGGCTACATCCCGTATCGGCACAGAGCTACTGTACGTAGGTTCGAGCTGGTCGTCCTGCCTTTGCACGTCCATGTGAAGGGGTCCACAGGAGTACGTCACTTATGAGATCGTCCCTACTTCTCCAATAGTGTCCCGCATGTCTGGTTCGTCTAATTTTTATAGTTTTCGTGATGGGTGGTTGGTGGCCATACAGCAGCTGCTTTGTTGGGTGCTGTCTCCAGGATTTGTTCAATATTGCTCGCAACATTCTTGTGTAGTTGCCGTCAAGCTTTTTCTCCATACGTTTAGTTAGCGTCTATGTAGTGCATCCATATAGTAGTATCGATACGACCGCTGCCTGGAAGAAACTGCGCTTCATTTTATCGGTTAGGTCTGACTTCCATATGACCTATCGATAGCTAACATGCCTTTGCTAGTCACGTGTCGATGTCTGTCTCGGTTAATGAGACACTGCTCCCTAGGTAGGTGAACTTGTCAACTAGTTTCAGAGAGCTACTGTTTAGTGTGATGTCGCCTGTTTGATTATCTCCACACAAAAACATATACGTATATGGTAACCCAAGGACAGAAGTGCTTATCATCATCATGCAGATAGCATGGAGTTCCCTGATTCTCTCTCTCTCTCTCTCTCTCTCTATCCATCCATCCATCCATCCATCTCTATCGTTTATCGCTCCAGACAGGTCCTCTAGACTTCATCCTGTGTCTGAACAGATCTAATGTATGTAAGTCTTTGCTAGTCAGCCAACACTGGTGGGTCCATAGGAGAACGTCACTTATGAGTTCGTCCGAACGTCTTGTTAGGATGGTTTGCGGGATGGAAGGTAGGGGGGGCATTCAGCCGCTTATAGTACCATAGAATAAGATGTATGTTTTATGACTCTTGCTCATTCCTTTCTTGGTCGAACCAAGAACTTTCTAGCCGGACCCCGTTAAAAGAATTAATATAGGCATCCATCTGGAAGAGAGCAAATTTCGGGATAAAGATAATTTCATTTGTTTGTTTATAGGTTTGCTGTAACGATGTTGGCCGGGTCTTATGATGATTGATTGATTTTAACGGCATGATACCCTGACTAGGGTTATTTTCAGCCAAGAAGTTCGGGAATCACTTTATTGTCCATTCATATTTACACTTTTTGTGCAATTGTTTCTTAAGAATTTTTTGTTTTTGTTTTTGCTCATGGTTCTGTCGAATACAAACAATTTTAAACAGATCTATTTGAACCTGAGAATGTATCCTAGCAGTTACCCTAGCAGGTACCACCACTCCTTGTCAGACAGGAACTGGAAGTAATGGCAATAATGGGTACTCCACACTCCCCAGATCTCCAGAATTAGAGCCTCACTATTAAATCTAGTTTAAAGTCATACTCAGGATTCCCTCTCTGCAATGGATACTTCATAGTCCAAGCCCGGAGGACTGGGCAAATCTTATGATATAATGGAGGTTACATTGATATATACAGGTATTCCTTTATGGATGTTCGATGAATCTGATCTTGTGCCAAACTTTGACTGATATCTATTATTCTGATTATTCATTTTTTGATTTATCAAATTCATTATTGGTTCTGTTTGTGAACCGGACAAAAGCACGTTGATTCTTGCAACGCTGTTCAATTCATCTAACTGACAACCATAAAAGAAAAGAAAAAATATATCGCCTTTTTTTAAAGAAGACATTATTTTTTAATCTTAGAAAATTTCTTAGGAACAGTTTTTTTCATGTATTTTATTATGGTAATTTTTACTTGCACAATTAAAGAGTTAAGAATCCCCAACCCCTATCATTAGGCATATTCAAGCCCTATAATTAAGCATTTGTAAGTTTTCTAAGTAGGCATATTCAATACCTATAATTAGGCATATCCAACCTCTATAACTAGGCATATCCAAGCCCTATAATTAGGCATGTTCTTTCAATACCTCTTCGCTCAATCATTGACTTTTGCCAGTCCCTTGTTAACGGACATTTAGTGATTCAGTTTAATCCAGCACAGCTCTAAATAGAAGAGAAGATTGTCTTGCACCAATATTCTTTTGAGGAAAATGTTAATTTCCTTGGAAATCACCATTCGATATCCTAGATCTTTAACTGACTTTGGACTAATAGCGACGTTGAAAAATATATATCCTCAGTCTTAGACAAGATTGATATATATGAACAAAGAAAAATACTTAGATATTGGCAAACCTGGATTGATAGATAGATAGATAGATAGATAGATAGATAGATAAATAGCCGGGGAAAACTGTAAATAAATCCGACTGCATGAAAATGTACAGAGATGAAAAATATAAGTCTTCTGATGATAATTGCATTTATTTGCCAACGTCAAACGTTTTGGTTTTTAGATCTTCATCAGAGCATGTGAGTTATTAAGTGAAACGAAAAAGATGAGAAACTTTTAAAACGTTCAATTTCAGTAGATAGCGTTCTGTTTTAAATGTGTGTGACATAATTAAAGTTTCAACATTTATTTTTTAAAAGATAGATGAATAAATAGATAAGTAAAAATAAAATTTAAATAATTTAAATTCATATCACATCAGTCTCTCTCTCTCTCTCTCTCTCTCTCTCTCTCTCTCTCTCTCTCTCTCTCTCTCTCTCTCTCTCCATATATACATATATCTGTCTGTGTAGGGGAGGGTATGTGTGTGTGCGCGCGTGTGTAAAAAAATTACCGTAGTCGGTCCAAAGAGAGAAAAAAGTAAATTTGGGTAAGACTAATGCCCCCCCCACAACGTGTATCCAGGAAATGACACTAAACAATCTGATGGTGAGGTTCCAGTAATGCTGGAGCTTTGGGTAATGCGGAGTACCCCTTCATTGCCATCAATCCCAGGTCCACTCAGCCTCGGAGTGTTAGCATCTGGTAAAGTCCTATATATGAGTCAAATAAAACTAAACTGTGTACTTATGCTAAACTGAATTGTTTGAAATAGAACTGTTTTTGTATGCTAAACCGGATTGTTTGAAATAGAACTGTTTTTGACATTTAAATTGTACTTACACTAAACTGAATTGTTTGAAATAGAACTGTTTTGACATTTAACTGTGTGTAAACAAAAACTATACTATTACTAAACAGAATTGTTTTAATTAAACTGTTTGACTAAACAGAAGAACTTAAAATAGAAATGTTTTGACAATTAAATTGTGTATTTATGCTAAATTGAATTGTTTGAAATAGAACTAATTATTTGTATAAAAATGGATTTGGTAATAAATAATCTACAAAGGTTGATATGCCATAAAACCCAAACAAACAAACAACTTTCATTAAGATTTCAAGATGTTAGTTGATATACAAAATAAAAAACGCTGAAAAATTTTTGAATCTCGTATCATTTAAGACCACAATACAATCAGAGACCTGTTTTTCAATTTGTCACCTCATTTGGTCAGATTGGTACCGAAAACTTACAAAATCCCTTATTTGAAATAATTTGGCTTCATCGTTGATAGATAGACTTGGTTTCTTTTTTTTTAATATGTAAACCTTCGTGGATTATTTAATGCCAAAGCCATCCTAGAAGAAGAACAGCTGTAATTCTCATCACCATCATCATCATCATCATCTCTTGCCGCCAACATGGATATCCCTGACCCTCTCTCGCCACTTCTCCCAATCGTTCATCGCCTCTGGCAGGTCTTCAGGGCTACATCCCGTATCCTCACAGAGCTACTGTATGTATGTTCGAGCTGGTCGTCCTGCTTTTGCTCGGCCATATGTGGGGTCCATAGGAGTACATCACTTAAGAGCTTGTCTCTGCTTCTCCAGTAGTGTCCCGCATGTCTGGTTCGTCTAACTTGGATATTTTTCGTGATGAGAGGTAGGTGGCCGTATAGTTGGTGCTTTGTGAGGCGTTGCCTCCAGGACTTGTTCAATATTGCTCGCAGCATTCTTGTGTAATTGCTGTCAAGCTTTTTCTCCAGCCGTTTTGTTAGCGTCCAAGTAGTGCATCCATACAGCAGTATCGATGTGACCGCTGCCTGGAAGAATGCGTTTCATTTTATCGGTCAAGTCTGACTTCCATGTGTTCGATAGCTGGTTTGGTTTGGTTTCTTTATTTAATGGCATATCAACTCTTTTTAGGTTATTTAATGCCAAAGCCATTCTCCTCGAAGAACAGTAGTGGTACTATTTAACCCATAGCTGGGAGGATAAAGGGGTTCATACCTTTCCCAAGGGTATTTGCCCGAAAGTGAACGTAATAGCGCGACTGGAGTACGAACTCGCGTACTACGATTCCGCAGTCCAACGCTTTAACCATTACACCACGAGGACACCCCCATTGATCGATAGCTTATCGATTGCTGTCCATGCCTTCATTAGCTGCGTGTCGATGTCTTTTTCGGTTGATGAGACACGGCTACCTAGGTAGGTGAACTCGTCTACCAGTTTCAGAGAGGTTCCGTCTAGTGTGGAAAGGCCGCCTGTTTGATTAAAACACATGTATTCAGTGTTGTGTGCATTGACATGGAGGCCAATGCCTGCGGCGGCTCGTTCCAAACTATACCGTAGTGTTTGGGCTTGGTTGGGTGTATTTGCCAGTATCGCTATATCATCGGCGTTGTCGGCGTCGGTAATTGTTTTTGCGGGGTACCTTCTGCTACTTTTCTTTGTCAGCTCGAAGCTGTTTTCTTTGATTTTATCAATTGATGTTCTAAGCACGTAGTCTAGACAGATGAGGTATGGGGCTAGCATGTCCCCTTGTAGTACTCCTGCTACAATGTCGAAGTGTTCTTTATCTCCATCCGGTGAACGTACTTTCAATTTGGTATTTCTATAGAGAATCGTTATTGCTGCGACGGTCTCTTTTGGTAGGTCGTATGCTAGTAGGATTTGTTCCATCTTCCCTCTGTGAATAGAATCAAAGGCCTTAGTAAAGTCGGCAAATAGTAATGTCACCAGTTGGTTTTTTGCCCGTACGCCTTCAAGGATTCTACGGATGGTCAATATTTGTGAAGTCACGGATTTATTTCTTCGGAAGCCATTTTGGTTTTTCCTAAGAATGTTGTCAATTTTGGGTTCTATGCAATTTCGTAGTAGGGCATTGTAGATTTTGGCTGCTATGGATGTAAGTATTATACCTCGGTAGTTCTTGGCTAATCCGAGGTCACCCTTTTTAGGGAAGGGGAGGATGCATCCCTTCATCCATCTGTCTATCGGATTTTAATTATAGACTGCGTTACAGTGTCAGAGCAGTATGTCGTCGAATTGTCTGGTTTTCCATACTTCTGGGGGAATCTCGTCCAGCCCTGCAGCTTTCCTATTTTTAATTTTTCAAAGAACCGAGTCGAGTTCTTCTTGAGTGAACGGTCCTAGTTTAATGTCCAATTGCTTACTAATAATTCTGGTGATTGGTTCATGCGTTACTTTCGGTGGGTTTCCTAGTAGATTCTGGAAGTGTTGTTTCCACAGTTTTATTCTTTCCAGTTGGTTTGTAGCTTTCAATTTAGATTTGGCTGTGCTCTTCCTTCTACTCACTTCGTGTATTGTTTGCCAAGCTATCCTAGATTGCCTATCTTCCACTGGGTCTCTAATCTTATCGATCTGATTTTGTACGTATTCTGTCTGTTCTTTTAGATATATGCTTGCTAATTCCTTTTGTGCCTTTTTTAGTTTTAGGGCATTTGTGTTTGTTGGGTTCTTCCTATAGCTTTTGGAGGCAATTTTCACGTCTGCATGTTTTCTCTCACCGCTAACGTTTCCCATGGGACTCTATATTTAGTTCTAGGTTTTGTTGGAATACAATTCGCTGCTGCCTCGAGGTGCGTGTTGACGAAATTCTCATATTCGTCATTTGGGGTACCTTTTTCTGTCTTCTCTTGTAGTGTCTCGAATCTGTTTCTCAATTCTAATTCTTATTTATCTCTAATATCTCTGTTGTTAAGAAGGGTCCAGTCATAGTGTTCGGTGGTTGCTGTTCGTGTGGCGTTTTTCGTATGCTTTGTCGTATTTTTGCCGTGACTATTCGGTGATCAGAGGACACACCCTCGGAAGAGGAGTATCCCTCGCAATTCATTGCGCTATTTTTCCATTTCTTGTTTATAAGGACGTAGTCTATCTGTGCTTTATTATTGTTCGCGTATGTGTAGGTCCATAATTTTCCCTCCCTCTTTTGAAAGTTTGTATTGAGGCATGTTAATCTATTTTCTATGTTATGTACGCTGTATTTGTTGTTTCCGTTTTTCCCGATTTGGGCATTCATGTCTCCGTTAATGACTAGCACGTTGTGTTTCGGAATGATACGCACTAGAGAGGATAGCCCATCGTAGAAGGCGACGAGTTCAGTTTCTTCATTAACATTGGTATGGCTGTAGCAGGAGATGATTGTTGATCTGGGATTGCCATTGAAAGTAGCTACCATCATTCTAGGTTGTATTCTCTCAATGCTATTTAGTGATTTTAACACTCTTGGTCCTATGAATATTTCTACACCTCCTACCGGGGCATTGACAGAGTTTTCCATGCTGATACAGTGGCTAGCGTCCATCCATTGCCAGTATCATGATATTTGATATCCGTGTTGTGCGTGTGTCTGTGTTTTTGTAAGCATATTATGTCTATCTTATGTTCTATGCCCGATGCAGTCAGTTCCGGTAGTTGACCTATTCTATTTAAGATTCTAACGCACTCCTTTTTTACCCGCGCGAAGAGCGATGCGGTTTATTTATGTGGTTTGAGTCTGGGTCATGGTTATCTTTCGGTGGCTGTTTTTATTCTCATCTGTAGAAGCCACTCTTATAGATGAGCAGCAGTAGTTCCCCGATCGAACTGACGATCCTGAGCGTTGAACCGCGAGACTCATACGTCCAGGACCAGGTTAGGCATTGCGTTTGGCCGTCAGAGGGTTTATTCGCATACCTTTACCTCCATCATGCTGCTTCCCATGTGTACGTAAAAAAAAGGGCTTTTTTTTTCCAGTAATTTTTAATTTAGTGCAAGTCCAAGACTAATGTATATTTATAAGAGTTTTTTTGGTATACTTTCACCTGTCTTCTGATATTGGCCCTAACATGTGTTGTTTTTTGGGGGGTGGGGGGTTGGCCTTGGGGACTTCCTTTACTTAGGCTGTTTTTTTTTGTTGTTGTTGTTGTTTTTTTTGTTTTTTTTCAACTACTATGGTGGGGTGTTCAGTGGGCATTCTAAACTTTTAGAAAAGACTCTTCCATGTACCGAGCATGCTTGCACCTTTGACCAGGGCCATATATTAAATTTTGATTTACGGTAAAAGTGTTTTTACATCAGCCGCCATCCAGGGTGATAACTGTGTTATCACCCTGGATGGCGGCTGATGAGGCTAGGGTATCGCACGTGCTTCCACACGTTGTATGATGAAAAAAAAATAAATTAAATTTTGATTTACGGTAAAAGTGTCTTTACATTGAAAACACACTGTAGAACGGCATTTTACAAAGAAAACAGCATACAATTTTGTAAAACTTTTGGCATTCTAAGTTATTAGGACTTAAAGACAATATACTGACCAGTTTTGGACCCATTGGTTTCTGGTGGCGCATGGTTAGTCCTTCATCTCTGGCGTTGTCCTCTATCGTTTAGTCATTAATGCATTTGAATAAAATTTGGGTAGGTCTACAACTTGAGGAAAGGGACAATAGTCATTTCGTCATTTGGGAGGGTTGTTTTGTTTTTATTTTTGTTTTTTTATTGTTTTTTTTTTGTTGTTTTTTTGGTGGGGTGGCATTGGGACTTTCTTTACTTAGGCTGTGTTTTGTTTTATCTAAACTACTGTGGTGGGGTGTTCAGTGGGCATTCTAAGCTTTTAGAAAAGACTCTTCCATATACCGAGTATGCTAGCACCTTTGACCAGGGTCATATATTAAATTTTGATTTACGGTAAAAGTGTTTTTACATTTAAAACACACTGTACAAGCGGCATTTTACAAAGAAAACAGTATACAATTTTAAGTCCGATAAAGCAGTAATTCTACTTAGCCCATAACTGAAGGAATAAGTTTTTCATACCTTTCCAAAGGTTATTTACTCTGAAAGTGAACGTAATAACGCGACTGAAGTTCGAACTCGCTTACGTCGAGACCGCTGTCCAGCACTTAAACCATTAATGTCCTATTAGATAGATAGATAGATAGATACTAACAATTTTGAATGTTCTAATTGTAAATGAAAGATTGTCTTTTTTGAAAAAATATGATCTATAGTTTTTTATGGGAACTATATTTTATAGTTTAAATTAAAAAATGACAATATTTCTCAAATCAATATCAATACCTATAAAAAAATTTAAAATTTTTAAATCGCTGAAAAGAGCATATAAGACTTTAATTTTGTATTCTAACAAGAAAGTTATCTTATTGAAAAATTTATTTATATCAATATCCTTATCTGTATTAACGTTGCCGAATTTAGAATATGAATGCCAAAAAAGTATTTAAACACGTAGATATTCTTGTAATTTAGTTCTTGAGTTTCAAATAACCGGAAGTATCAATTCCGCTATTGTGAAAGGGATACAGAAAGAGCAGTTCCGCCATTGTTATTTGTCAATAAAAAGATTGTAGGACTCGAAAAAGATAGCTAATTTCTGACTAGAGTGTTATACTCCATACTCCCCAGATACCCAAGACTGAAGCCTTGCTATCAGATGCAGTTTCATGCCATACCCAGGACACTTTGGGGGGAAGGTCTTACTTCTCTACAAGGGATAGTGTCAACGTATTCAAAGCCCCACCGACAACACAAGGAAGTTTCTTTAATTTCTAAAAATATTTGAAAACCTTTACATTAAAAAAAATTACTTGTAAATATTTTCACATGCCAAACGTTTTCAATATCATTTAACAGATTAAAGTTTTTGTTTTGTTTGTTTTCATACAAAACAAAGCAATAATTTGATAATATTTTGCAGTTGAAAATTTTTAACTTGATTATTATTTATGAAATTTCTTTTTACAATCCACTTTCAAATATTTTCGATTACTTTCTATTTCTGTGTGCTGTCTGTCCTCTCAGGTACACCTTTCCCGTGCCACTATGAATTTGTCAAATCTATTTCTTCTTACGTTGTAAAACAAAACAAATGTCCTCATGTTATATTGTGCGTGTTAGTTGTCTGTAATCTAAAGTACACACAGCGTACCAAAAGAATTGTCAAATCGACCCCTTCTAACTTTATGAAACAAAGATCTCAGGCGCCCCTCCATTACACTAAGTCTTTAAAACAAGTCAACTTAGATTTCACTAATCATCTTATTAAAGATGATTTTTAATATATATATATATATATATATATAATTGGATTATTTCAATCATTTAGCTTTTGACCTTGAAATGAGTGGACTTGAGAGTAATGGTAATGAAGGGGTACTCCATATTCCCCAAGATATCCTAAACTCTAGCCTCATCATCAGATGCAGTTTCATGCCATACCAGGACACCCTTTATTTATTGAATGACCTTCGAATTTATACAGAAATATTTAACCCACAAATGGAACCCTAACAGGTACCACCACTCCCAGTCTGAGTAGATTCGAGAGCAATGTCAATAAAGGCGTGATACCACACTCCCCAGATCTCTGGAAGTGGTGCCTTACGATCAGATGCAGTTTAGTGTCATACCCACCACCAGACACCAATCACAAACTGTTATCAGTTTTCACAAAATATAGAAACCTATATTCAAAAAAGAATCATTTTAAAGATCTACATACCATTGAAGAATTTTATCCTGAGAAAAGAACTGACATCCTATAACTTGCTGTCGCATATATCATTTGCAATTCTTTTATAAGGAAGGATTTAGAAATCCATTTAAAACGTTTCTTGGGTAGTTTTTCGTTTTCTCTTGTATTTTTGGCCATATCTAGATTCTTATTTGGTAAATATTCTCCGCGATTTTTTGGGATTGAACCAGAGCAGAAGACACAACCACAATATTCCGTGAGAACACCGTAGAAGGTCGCTTAGTTACGTCTCAGTCGTGGCTGCAAATCTTTCACGCTTTTGTAGCTAATGGTTTCTGTCCCGTCTATTGTTCGTTATGTGACAATGATATATGTATAATATATCATAAATGTATACGTATAGTGATATAATGACTGGTAACATATACAGTAGATAAGTATTTGTGTCTATTTGTCTACCTTCAATTTAGATTGAAAGGAAGAGAAACCCGAGGAAATAACAATAAACTTGAAAATTTTTAATTCAAAATAGATTTTTGTTTATTGAAAACCAGATCTTTTCAATACTACTTGAGAGAAACGCATTTAGATAGATAAGAAAAAACCAGAAAATTTGAGGAAATTAAGTGTTTATTATCCCTAACTATCAGCACTTACCCATACTGTGTTGTAAAATCGTCATTATTAAAAATAAATGATATAAAGTTGCTTTATTGGCCTAATGAGTAGAGTGTTCGCCAATGGTCCGGGAGACCGGGGTTCAATCCCAGGTTGAGACATACCAAAGACTCGACAAATGGTACTCTATGTCGCCTTGCTTAACACTCAGCATTATTAGGTAAGGGTAAAATAGAGCAATCTAGGGAATGGAGTAGCTCTCCCCTGACACCTCTGTGTAGTAGCTATTGAAAAGGGAGCCTTTGGGTCACCCTCGACTAAGGTCGCCAACTATACTATTCATAAGCAATGCTTATTCATATTACATAGGACTTGCAAATTGGTCTTTATTCGAATATAAAGAACATAATGTCGCTTTTGATGAAGTTTCGACTATTTATTTGAAACGGACGTTTTAATTGTTTTTATAGTTTATTCACGGATTATACGGGTTATTTCCTTCTTTACCCTGAGAGAGACACACAAAAGATTTTTTCGGTTTCAGTTTGGTTTATTTAATGACATATCAACTCCTTATGTGTTATCTAATACCAAACTTTGATTAATTTCTAAACGTTTAATTATAATCACCCGGCTCATTGGGTAGAGTGTTCGCCAATGGTCCGGGAGACCTGGGTTCAATCCCAGGTCGTGTCATACCAAAGACTTTAAAAATGGTACTTGATACCTTCTTGCTTAACAGTTAGCAATATAAGGTACGTATCAAGGGTAAAGAGGAGCAATCCAGGGAAAGTAGTAGGGCTCTCCCCCTACACCTCTGTGTAGTAGCTATTGAAAAGGGAGCCTTCTGGTCACCCTCGACTACGGTCGCCAACTATACTTTACTTATTACAATCATAAATATATTGTCATCGTTCCATTGCAATCGTTTGTTAATAGAACTTTTTTTCATTTTTTTGCACCCAGTAGTGCCGTTTCAAGTATTCTTATCAAATATTAATAATTTATACACAATTCTATAGTTTAAGGTAACTATTCCTATTTAATGATAATAATCATTTGTCTGCATACAGTTGTATTATAAGGTCTTCCATCAAATACAAATAATTTTCGAATAGATTTATTTAACGTATCAATGGGACCTTAATAGCTACTACCACTTCGGAAAATGAAAAGGTACTTCACACTTACCAGAACTCCAGAAATAGAGCCTCACAACCGAATGCAGTTTGTTATTCTCAGGAAAGGTTTCGGGTTTGTAGAGAGATCACACATATCCTGGAACATCCTTACAAATTAATAAATATTTTGAATACATATTTAATTATATCATTTTCAAGACTCCGATAGGTAGTATTGAACTCATTTTCATTGGGTTTCTAAGGATTCTTTCCGTATAACCATTACGATTAAACTAATTCCCTCTTATCATGAAACCAGGCCATGACAAAGAGATTCAACTTGCATAGTGGGAGAGAAACAGCAATCTTTTTTTCGTAACGATTACGAAAGTGGTTCAGCGCTGTGAGACAAACAGACTTTACAGCTTGGAGGATAATAAGACATGAAAAGTAAGAAGCAAATCCCACCTTAAAACATCCTGGTCTTAATCTCGTTGAATAATTTAGAATTTTCCAAGTAACACTCACACAATTCCTGGTTTAAACTGACTCAAACATGGTGAAGCCTTAACTTTACGGTCGGACGGACATCTGGTGAATTGTAATAAAATATTCGTAAAATTCTCATTATATATATATATATATATATAGGATTAAACCATGTCAGTACTTCTATGAGAGTACCTTCATGATATCATCATTTCAAACAATCTCCATCTGTTTTCCATCCTTGTCAACACATTCTTAGAATCTTACTCTGGTACGCTTAATAATATCAGTTCTGCTTTTCTAATAAAGGTACTCCTATATAAATCACAACACTTAATCACTCTGCACACACACACATATATATATATATATTTATATATATATATTTACATCGAGAGAGCGACTACGATGGGTAAGTTGTCATTTAAATTACACAAAAATGAAAATAACACTGACTTCTCTGATATATTTGCCAAAATTACATAAAATATCTTGAAATACTATAGATGAAATTTATTCAAAGAAATCGCTATTTAGCTTCAACATCGGCCTCTAGACGACGTCGGAATCTCCTGCAAGCTTTTTCAACGGTCTCTCTGTTTAAATTAGTAAATGCTGCCATTATCCTTGCTTTGAGTTCATCTTTGGTGCTGCACATAGCTTTGTCGATCTCTCGCTCAACTGCACTGCACATGATAATCAAGGAAATTGCTCTCTAGTGAATACGACAGCCAGGTGTTAAGAGTGATGTGATCGCAGGAATTTTCTGACTGCCAAGAGGCGATCCTCTTGCTTGTGTAACATGGCACAGAGTCCTGATGCGATCTGGTTCCCAAGACAAAAAGCGTTATTGACTTCCAGTGAGAATTGAATTCATATATAATGGCTCGCGAGGGACGCCCATCACCCGTAATCTTTTGCACACGATGCAACATTTAACTAAAATGTTATTTTCGAATGAACTTTTGTTTTGTACTCCCTGTTGCTGAAGTCACCACCAAAGCGAAAATGGATGTTGGGGGTTCTGTGAACTCCAATAAACACTAGGTTTTGTTGATCCCCTTTCTGTTTTTGGCGGCCAAGGACACGTGGTGTTCTAATCATAGCGGTATTTAGTTTATTCCAAGAAACTCTTTCCAATTTATTTTACATTTGGTAAAATACATATTTTATTCTCTCCACCCCACTTTTCTGCATACTGTTCCATAATAAATTTCTCTGAAAGTTACATTTAGTTTTCATCATCATCATATCGCGCTATCAGCACGGATATCCCTGACCCTCTCTCGCCACCCCTCCCTATCATCCATTGTTTCCGGCAGGTCCTCAGGGCTACATCCCGTATCGGCACAGGGCTGCTGTATGTAGGTTCGAGCTGGTCATCCTGCCTTTGCTCGTCCTTGTGAAGGAGTCCACAGGAGGACATCACTTATGAGCTCGCATGTCTGGTTCGTCTAATTTTTGTAGTTTTCATGATGGGTGGTAGGTGGCCGTACAGCTGCTGCTTTGTAGGGTGCTGCCTCCATGACTTGTTCGGTATTGCTCGCAGCATTCCTGTGTAGTTGCCGTCAAGCTTTTTCTCCATACGTTTAGTTAGCGTCCATGTAGTGCATCCATATAGCGGTATCGACACGACCGCTACTTGGAAGAAACTGTGCTATATTTTATCGGTCTGGTCTGACTTCCATCTTGATTAATTATAAGAACAAAAATATATGATTCACTCAGTAATAACTTTAACTCCATAAACTAAATCTATCAACAAGTTCTTAGAAATATCAACTTTATTAACATTTACACGGCTTTGTCTGTAAGCCTACGAATATGCGGACTGTATCCCTAGCAGAGGGCTAATACCTTGCCCAAAAAAGGATGATTCCTATTTCTAATGGTGAGGCTCCAGTTCTAATTGTTTGAAATAGAACTGTTTGATCATTTGACTGTGTGTAAAAAATGGTATTCAAACAAATGTATGTGTGTAAATAAGAAACTGTGTACTTATGCTAAAGTGAATTGTTTGAAATGGAATTGTTTTTACATTTAACAGTGTATTCGTATTAAATAGAAATAAGTGAAACCATTTAACTGTGTGAAAAAATGAGCTCAGGCTCATTTAAAAATATTAATCATATATTTGATATGTATGTATTAAAATGATTTAATTAAATGACCTACAATCATTGATATACCATAAACGAAACCAAACTAAACTAAGGATTATCAGTATGAGTTAATTGAAACTATAAAAATTAATGCAATCAAATGATTATCATTAAATAGAAATAATTATGTGAAACCATAAAAAATCATTTGTATTCGATAATAATATTTGATGTCATATAACTGTAAATTATTTGTATTGAGAATGGTTACTTAAAACTATAATTGTTTATAAACAATTCCAGGTTAACTCATACCAAAGACTCAAAAAATGGTACTTGATTCCGCCTCGCTTAGCATTCAGCATTATAAGGTAAGAATCAAGGGTAAAGTGGAGCAATCTAGTGAATGGAGTAGCGCCTTCCCTACACCACAGTGTAGTAGCTATTAAAAAAGGAGCCTTCGGGTCACCCTCGACTAAAATCGTCAACTTTACTTACTATTATCAGTAACTTAAAAATATATAAATGATCATCCCTTACCCACCACCCAACTATGGGTTAAACAGTTCTAAACATTATTCTGCAAAAATGGCTTTGGCATTAAAAAACCCACAAAGGTTGATATGCCATTAAACAAAGAAATCAAACCAAATCAAGTCATATAACTTTGTACCAACAAATGACAATTATTAAACTGAAATCATTACTTTAAACCATATATTTAGTGGTATTTGATAGGAATACTTGAAACCATACAATTGCGTACAAATTATAAATACGAATACTTGATATATGACTTTGTGCAAAAAAAAGGTTAAGAAGCACCTTCTCAAATAATGTAAATACAAATATACAATGTACGTAATTTCCTAACTTATAGGCATAAAATAGCCCTACACGATTTGACATGTCGTTAAAATCAGTCAAGCGGTCAGATTTAAAGCTTAGTTATAAGTTGTTTCGTAGAAAAAGCACTTTCTAAAGCCGACCACGGATTCATTGTTTTTGTTATTTGTTATTTGTTGTAGACTATCGACTTTAAGTCTATATATATCGATCTAGTAATGATTTATGTTCATAATATATTCATTAATTTATATCTCCCATATCTTTAAGCAAGGTTTGTTCCCAGTCCTACATAGGTGGCGATGGAAATTTAACCTTTTATCGATCATTCATAATCAGTGACGTAGACAGGTAGAGCAGATGGAGTGATGAATGTCCCTAAGCACGTTCTTTATGGGTGGCACTTTTTCAGTAATGTTATTAACTCGTTCGTTCCCTTATGCGATAAAGATCTAATCCAATATTTTTTAATTATTTTTACTAACTTTATCACATGACCTTTTCTGTGTCTAATACTTTATTCGACTAACCTCTAGGGATTTAGAACTGTGTGTACTATCCTTCGTGGTATCCGCTGGAGAACAACAAAAAACTGACTTCTCTCAATCAGAACTGGAAAAATTTTTAAATAAATACGCATTCGTGTAGAGAAAAGAGTACCACAATTTATTTTTATTAGTTTCATTTTTTTTTTTTTTTCAACTATCAAGATATTATGCTTTAGAGAAACCAAATAAAAGTACTAGACTGTTGCCTCAAAGCAAGGGAGTTCGAACTCCAGTCGAACTCTTACGTTCACTTTGGGCACTAATACTCTTTCGAGAGGTATGAATCATGGTGTTCTATCCTACAGGCCAACTCATGCCGCAACTGAGAGCCAGAACTGGAGGCCTAAACTCTAAAAGTTTTGATGCTAAAATATCTTTAAATGCACATATCCACTTCTCCTTTTTAACAGAATGTTTTTTGATGAAAAAAGTGTCCAGATGCTTGAAAAAAATGGTTGTCTGAGGGTAAGAGATCAGGAGAAAATGATGGATGTGGAAAAGTCTCATCTCCCAAGTCTGCATTATCATCCTGTGGCTGAACCATCATGAAGCACAATTATGATTCATTCACAAAAAGTAAATGTATTGCTTCTTTTTTCACGTAAAACTTTCGTGCAACTTTCAAAATCAAATTCTGAAAGAAGTGATAGAAAATTAACAAAGAGAATATTTGTAACATATTGACCCAGCCGTCAATCGAGAAACAGGTGCATCCGGTCGAAGATATCAAGATATAACCTTGGCCATGGACGGGTTGAATTCGGTGCAAATGAGACGCTCACGGGAAGCAGGTGTATGTCAAACAATGATATAACCCGGTGCCACGGAGAGTGGAGTTAGTTGGAGTCAGTTGCAGTTGAAGTTCGAGTTGCAGATCGAGGCAGTGAGAACCAGCTCCCAGCAGAGGGCTGGGCCCTTAGGACCCCCGGTTGGGCAACCAAGCAGAATGAGAAAGAAGTGCTGCTAAAGACAGAGGAACTTGGGGTCAATATGTTGCAGTCTGTTCAGTCTCCAACTCACCTCTCACACACAACCCTTTCACAACCCTTTCGAGAATAAAAGTGTGAGAGATATATTTTTCTAAAAAGGTGTGTTCGTTCGTCATTATTGTTGATTATATTTCCGCATGTATATGTGTATAGTTGTATATGTATTACGGCTATATAACACATTTTAATCATTGGAAATGTGATTTTTATACAACTATGAATAAACAGAATTTTCACAGTTTATACTAAAATCAGACAGTATTTTCCAAACAGCCAAATAAAAATACTTAATACTATCTATGTGAAATTTGTTTGTATTAAGAATAGTTACTTGAAGCTATAATTTATTACTAAGAATTATCACTTGAGACCATAATGGATTTTTGAAAATTATTGGTATTAGATAGGAATGCTTGAAACTATATAACTGTATGTAAACAAATGACTAAAGACAAATAAAAGTGCAATTTTAAAAAATTGCAGGGAAATGTAGTTTCGGTATTAAATAACCCATAAGGAGTTGATATACCGTTAAACAAATCGTAATTGATTACTTTTTATCAACAACATAAAGGAGTAAATATTCAAACCATATGACTATTGTCACGTGGTCTACTACTGAGAGAAGAGAAATAAGGAATTTCTACTACCCTCCGTGTTTGAATTAGCAGGCAGCCAAAGAATGACCGTTAAAAGAGAAATAAAGAATGTCGGTCAACTTCGGCCGGCCGTTGAAGAAAGTAAAGAATGTGGGTCAGGCTATCTGCACTCTGAAACCTCACTCGAGTGAAAGAGATAGTCCGAACAGATCGCCTACAGAATGAAAGCCAACAGATGTTTGCACTCCTTGACCATGGAAAGGAAAAAAAAGGCTAAATGATTGGCTAGAATCCTAACACGGAAGTAGCCCCCTTTCCGGCAGCGGAAATAGGGGTAAGGAAAATGAGCTTTGAAGATGAGGTCACCGTGAGAGGACGCGTGAGAGCACCAGAACCGGGATTTGCGGGACCGTAGTTGAAGTCATAAGATATATTGAAACTACCGCCGAAATTACCAGGGGAAAACCCGGAAAGAATCTTGGACAAGAAGAAGAACCTATGCCTTCAAGCCAAAGATATATATAAAACCACGCTACCCCGTAAAAGAGAAAATACTCTCCGAAGGAATCCGTCAAAAGATAAGTAAACATTAAGACTGTTTCTCCCTACATCCTTCTTAAGCATTGCAATTACTCTCTCTCTCTCTCTCTTTATTTAAAGAAAGACTAAAGAAAAGGAAAAAAGGAAGAAAGACATTTATAGTAACGTATTATCCGCTGATAATGTAGCCGACACATTGAATATGTGTGTCCGCGTGTGTATTAAAAAGATTGTTATATTTTAATGTCCCCACGTGTTGAAGTTTGTTCATTGTGTCGTCTACTGTCAAGTTGTCTGTTTCATGTTTGTTTTCAGCTTCTTTCGCCTTATGTTATTCTCGCCTAAATTGTCCTATTCTTTCCTTTAAAAATATTATACGGGAAACTGGAGTTGTCGACTACTATAATTAATACTATTATAACAAAACCTAGAGGTCCATACCTTCCATAAATCTAGGGGTAGGAAGAGCTAGTGGCCTGGTGGGTGTGTGTGTAATGTGACATTTGATCATTTGCCAGCGGCGGTCAGTCTAGCCCCAAATTAACCCCCACATAATATGCCAGTTCCTATATGCCCGAGAAAGGACTCTGAACAAGGACTTATTCTGCGAGGGATCAAGTGCCAGACCCCCCGTCTTCCCACGTGCGAAAAATAAATTCCCCGTTTGGTGATAACAATATTTAAATGCACCAGTTCCCATACGCGTTTAAATGGTTGCTCGTCCGTTTTTTTTTTTATTTTGATTTGCCGTCACACTATGTTGCACAGTCGGCTGGGGCTGTACAATACTCCGACTGCATCTCCGCAGAGGGGTAAGACCCCCCCCAAAAAAAAAAACAAGTGTTCTGAATACGACATTAAACAATCTGACAGTAAAGCTTCTGTAATGCTGAAGCTTTGGGGGATGCGGAATACTCGTTCATTGGCATCAATCTCAGGTCCACTATAGCTGGGAGTAGTAGCACCTGATAGGGTCCTATCTATGAGTCAAATAGAACTCTTTGACATTTAAATTGTGTACTTATTCTAAACTGAACTGTTTGAAATAGAATTGTTTTTAAATAGAACTAAACTGTGTACTTATGCTAAACTGAATTGTTTGAAAAAGAACTGTTTTTGACTTTGAAACTGTTTGGTTGGTTGGTTGGTTGGTTGGGTTTTATGGCATATCAGCCTTTGTTGTTTATTAAATGCCAAATCAATTTTTATACGTGTTATATGATTAAGGTAATAGTTTTTGTTATATTAATCCTTTTTCGTTGATTATTTTTTATTATTTAGTTTGGTAAGTCTTTAAATAACTCGATGTCTCTTAGTTCAGGTGCAATAGTCAGATGGTGCAGTCTTACGCCGGCGCGGAAAGGAAATGACACTCATCATTTGTCATAATAGAGAATCGTGCTCATTGTACGATCATATTCACATTTCTTTTTTTCTTTTACTTATGTGTGTGCAGGTGTTTTTAAGGGTTTTTTTTGGGGGGGGGGGACACATGCTCCTCTCGAATGCACATAACTTTTTTAAACATATCTATTTAATTCGTAGATGGGACTCTAAAAGGGTCAGAGTGGACCTGGAAGTAATAGCAATGAAGTGATACTCCACATTCCACAGAGTCTTACCACCCGGTATATTAAGTGTCATGCCAAGACATCTCTTTTTTTTAGAGAGCAAGGGATTGTAGACGTATTCTAAGCCTTGTTAATAGAAATAAAACTTTAATTCTATTAACGGGGCTTAGACTACGTCATGCGATATTTTGAGATCTTGTCACACTTGGAGTCGGGTTAGAAAGTATTATACTCACAAGATATCCAGAACTGGAGCCACACTATCAGATACAGTTTAGTGTTATACTTAGGACACTCTCCTTCTGACATGGGGGAGTCTCATGTCTCTGCTGGGGATGCAGTCAGTGTATTCTAAGCCCCGCTGACAGGGTGTATTGTCGTTAAAGATGTTGCAGTATCGATTTAAAAAAGGCTTCGATTAAGATGAAAACGAGGTTACCTTAAGAATTAATGAAACTGTTGAAATTTGAACTTAGAGATAACGTGTTTACTTTCTGGTTTCTAAATAAGGTTATTTCTTACAAAGTGCTTTATACTCCAGGCTTTTTTCTTCATTTTTTTTTTCTAATTATGATTTACTTGGTTTAATAATCTTCCTGTGTCACCTTTCGCAAAAACTAGTTGTATAACAGACTAATTTATTGCATTGTAAAGGTTCGTTGTCTTTTATATTGACCATGGCGACGAATGCAGTTACTGAGTACTTTTGTTGAAATAGTTTGTTATAAAAAGGTGAGAAAAGTTAGTTATATTTGGTAGGGCGAGAGGAAAGAATCAGTTGACATACTTAAAGCAACAACGAACTCATAGGTTTACTTTGTAACGAGGTCGTAACGAAATATAACTTTGTATTAGAGCAGTTTTCCGAGTATTGTGATATGAAAAGGTTAATGCTAAAACTAATTATAAATAAAAAAAATCTTAAAAAGTACTTGGAGGTTGTGTTGAAACAGCTGTGGTCTTTTTGCGCGTGCGCATGTATGTTTAATGGCAAATCGATCTTAGTGGGTAATTTAATGTCAAAGCCATCTTTGTAGAACAACATGAATAGTGATACTATTTAACCCATAGATTAGATTATTTTTTAGTATTTTATTGGGATGTTTTTTGTTGGGTTTTTTTTGTTTTTGTTTTGTTTTGTTTTGTTCTTTGTTGTTGGTTTTTTTTGGGGGGGGTCGTGAATGAGCTATAGTTTACAAAAGTGTATATTAATGCTTGTATATTGTTTTTAAAGGCGTGTGCATAATAAGATATTTTGAAAATGATTAAAATATTTTTAAATCCTAAAAAAAGGTGACTCTTTGCTTCAATCACTTCTCTTCAGAGAATTATGTCAAAGTTTACATCGGAGGAAGCAAACATGGAATATTATCCATCGAGAAGGCCTGGAGGGGGGAAGAAAACTGACTTTTAAAAAATTACCGTGAGGCAGAAGAGTTGGTGCGAGTAATAAGGTTTTTTTTTTTCACGCGGTCCAATGGAGTTGTTCAAAATTAATGAAGAGTAGTGGCCAAAAGAAAAAAGTCCCCTTTTTAGGATTTCAAAATATTTTAATAGTTTTCAAAATATCTAACTATGCACACGCTTCTAAAACCAATATTTGAATTTTGAACCGACCACAAGATTTTCATGTAATGTTTTTATATTGTAGAGGGGACATGTTCTTTGGTTAGTGGATATTTTTGGTCCCCAATTTTGTTTGGTAAGGCAAATGAATAAAATGGTGTGTGAAACGACGCGGACAAAAAGAACATATAAAACAAAGCGGAACAAATAAACTCAAATTTATATTTCAACTGTAGCAGAAGGTATTTTGGTTTGGCGCGCAATTTAATTCGACGCATAATTTCACCCAATCAGGATGACTTATCCTATTCATCCCGGGCCTCTTTTACGGGCAGCAGAAATTGGGTAAGCTGTCAAACACAGTCTCTTTGGCTCAACAACGCCGGCCAGTGCAAACGTCCCTCTGGCCGTTCTTCAATAGCAGCAGCAGCATGGACACATGAGGGAACCTATCTAATTTATAGATTCCTTGCGTCTATATCTTTTAGACCAAGTTGAATATGAATTAGATACATTTAATACGCCACCACAGGAACAACTTTATGTCACCCCCAAAATTGGCTATGTCGATGCGATGCCTTATTTCCGCTCTCGACACTTAGCTCTCATTTCACCTCTGGGCCACCTTAATGGAGACAACGCACGCCTCTCCACCAGACGCACAAAACTCACGGTAACTCCAAAGTTCATTTCCTCCAACGGCAACATGGCTTTCGCTAAACTAGGGCGAACACAATCCCTCGCACGTCCCACGATACGCGCTGCCTTTCTCAACTCTATCATATCTTCATTTCGTCTCCTTACTCACAATCTTTCCTACGAGACTTGCAGCACAAAAAGCAAACCCAATATTCCATGCTGCAAATAAAAACTATTCCTAAACACATTTCGACTATCGGTATCTTATTTCTTCATCCTTCCTTTTATTTTTCACAACCTATCGAGGAAACAACGCAATGTAAACACACACACATACGTTACACCATCTTCCTCGCCAAAAACAACACTTTTCTCGCTCAACAATAACAAAATATTTTCTTGCTAAAAACAACACAATAATCACGGCTAAACAACAATACATGCAATGAAATATTCTAAAACATTACTTATTCTGTTCGTGAAATATTCCTCTCTCTGAGTGTGTACGTGTATGTGTGACTAACACTAATGCTACAAAAAAGGACTATTTAACAAAAGTGTCCTACGCGTGTTGACTACGTATTTCTACAGTTTGTTTCTTTTTGGGGTTTGACGAAATTTCTGTGTTCGAGGGTGGAAAAAGTCTCACCGACAAAATATAACAAGAAAGAGAATGGTTGCGTGTAGTATACATTTTCATGGTGGTTGGTTGCGGAAGTCTAATGTAAAAAGGAGGAAGAGTGTGTTGACTCTGTTAGTTGAAATTGAGAGAGTGAGAGTGTTCTCTCTGGAAATCACACTGGTAAGAGTGTGTTGGACCTGTAAGTGAAACTATGAAAAGAGGGTGAATGTTGGAAGATGAGCGTATTAATAGAAAATTCTTGTCATGGAGTAGGCTCCAAAAACTCGGGAGAAAATTGAAGTTGCGGACGTAGTTTTGAGCACTAACCGCGTGGTTCTCCTGGCCAATGGGTTCCCGAGACTGCTTAGTATAATGAGGTCCACCATCTTTGTTTCGGGAACAAGTGGCATAAAGTTCCTTTTATAATATAGGAGTGTAAATCCTATAATATTTACAATTTACGTTAATGTTTCAGTATGCTTTTTAAAAGCTTCGCTACAGCAAATAGTGGATCGGAAAGCCATCTTACGAGCATCAGCGAAGTCAATTCCCGCGTAGCTTTACTAAGTAGGTATATGTGAAAACGGATACAAAATTCGAAAAAAAAGCTTACTTGATGAGTAAATGTAAAATAGTTAAGTGGTTTTACCGTTCCCTTGCAGGTTACAAGAAATGTCTCTCCTGTTCAAAGAACAGAGGGAAAAAATGGTCGAGAATGCTGATCTCATGTGACACCCTACGAGGTATCCAATGAACACGCCCATTCTTTAAAGGGAGATAATTATTCATTTTCTCCCTAACAGTACTCCTTCCTAAACAGGTTCTAGAACCTTATAAAGCAATTATAAAAAAAAGGTACTTAATTTGTGTACTGAATATTAGAAATGAAACATGCCAATGTCATTAAGAAGAAAGAATACGTGAATATATTCCAAGAAATAAAGTTATGCGCATATTCCCTAAACAAGCACTATGTAGAAGGGGTACAAAAACTGAACAAAAAACAACTTAATGAGAGAAAGTAAAATAGTCACGTAGCTTTACCCTTCCCTTTCTGTGTCTGAGACACGTTTTTTCTGTTCAAAAAACCGGTGGAAAAAAGGTTGATAACTGGTGTAGTGAAGGGAAATTTCGTATTTTGGTTTGGCGCGCAAATTTAATTCGACACTTAATTTCACCCAATCAGGATGACCTATCCTATTCAGCCCGGGCCTTTCATTTCCGGCCAGCAAATTGGGTAAGCTGCCAAACATACCCTTTTTGGCTGGAGAACGCCGTCCAGGCAGACGTCACACTGGCCGTTCTTCAATAACCTTCTCTTTAACTGGACAATGCCGCCCAGCGCAGACGTCTCACTGCGGCTCTAGAATAGCAGCAGCAGCAGCATGGACACACGAGGGAACCTATCTAATTTATGGATTCCTCGCAAGGAATCCCAATTGAATATAAATTAGATGTATTCAACATGCCTCGAACAGGCACAACTTTATGTCACCCCAAAATTGGCTATGTCGATCCGACGCGTAATCCCGCTCTCGACACCTAGCTCCCATTTTACCTCTGGGCCACTTTAATGGAGACCACGCACGCCTCTCCACCAGACGGACAAAAACCATGGTGACTCTAAAGCACAATCCCTCACACGTCCGACGACACACGCTTCTCAACTTCTCATAACGACATTTCGTCTCCTTACTCACAATCTAACTCTGCACGAGTCTTGCAGCACCAAAAGCAAACCCAATATTCCATGCTGCAAAAAAAAACTTATTTCTAAAAACACCTTTCGACTATCGCCATCTTGTCTTCATCATTCTACCTTTATATTACTCTTAAAACTTAGCGAGGGAATTACACCCTTAGCGAGGGAACAACACAACGTAAACATGCACATACGTTACAACCATCTTCCTCGCTAAACACAAACAACACTTCCCTCTCGCTAACAAACAACTAAAATTCCGGCTGAAAATATTCGCTAAACTGGTTTTTGAGTGTGTCATCTTTTCACTATCTTGCAGTCAAAATCTAATGGATCTGAAACCAGCTATGCTCCTGCCAAGATAGTAGAAGTTCGGGATTCAAAGAAGACAGACCAAATATATTTTACTGCTACTCCAACTGCTGAACCAAAATATCAGTTCCAAATTTCATGGACGATAATAAAGTTTAATCATCGAACGAATTCAGAACTAACCCACAAATAAGTAATTGAAAAAGACAACTAAAAACATTTATGTACACTGTTCACATACAAACTTAGCAGGAGTTTGCGGTGTAATGTGTAGCGTAAATTTCATATACATACACAAACATCGCACTCACATTTTTAAACCAATCAACAAACATTAGAACATTGTAGAAAAAAAAGGATCCAAACAACATACACAAAATTCGCGCCCATAGATTTTTAAACCAATCAACAAACATTAGAACATTCTAGAAAAAAAGGATCCAAACTACAATATACAAAATTCGCACCCATAGATTTTTTAACCAATCAAGTACTTTCCCCCAAAAAAAACATTCATACCCGTTTTGATCCTCTTAAGAGTTATAAAAAGAAAGCGATTGACGAATTCAACAGAGATCTAGCCGCTAACAACAAGGAACCTATGTTACGCTACTGGACTGCTCCCTCACCCACCAAAACACGAGAGACGCCACGCTGTCTAGCAAAGACATTGCCATTTCCACTTACACCAAAGGCGAAATCGGCAACAACAACGACAACAACATTGTGAGTTCTTTGGTACATATTCCCACTGAATAATAAACCTTTATTTTATAGTTATTCAGATTTTGTTTTTGTTTTGTTCGGAAAATTACTTGCGAGGAACACGTACTGCCTCCAAACTTTATTTTATACTTGTGACACATCTCGCAGATATAACCCGACAAATGGATACCGTCATACGAAGAGGACATGGTGATACGAGTTCAAATCCTGAACGAAACTGTATGCATTTCATATAGTGCTACAACCGGCCGCGTGATATGAATGCTGGTCTTTCCTGGTATTCACCTCAGGCAGCCTGTGGGAATTAATAAAGATAAGTAAAACGAAAATAAAAACAATATCAAATTAAAAATAAATACAAAAAATGTAGAAACTCCCAGAAGCCTCTGACAGAAAAAGAAATTGACATATCTCCCAAACACATTGTTAACACCTTTAATACCAAATTTGAATATATATATCCAAGAACGACTAACGCATTTTAACACCTTGACTGAGAGACAACCATTTCATTTATATTCGGGAAGAATTCCCTCTCACACTGATTGGTCGTTGAACTCAGAAATAAAGGCAAAATATCAAATATCCTATCTCTCCCTGTCAAATAATTCCTTTACAGCCTTCATATCCAAGAATTTAAACCAACAAGGTAACGTGGGGTAAGAATAGAAAACCCCAGAAGGAAGTCAGATAGCAAACAACAACACAAATTACCCTGAAATCTCATAAACTTCAACCGAGTAACCACCGCTTGAGACAAGACACACCCGACCAGATCCGTGCTGTCGAACCACAGCCAGCTGAAATATGCAGTTCCCTCAGGTTTTTACCCGCTTCAGCATGACTAAGTTTATTACTTGGTGTCTGAAACGCCCCATTAGGTCAAGACGTTTTTTACCTGCCGTGTATGAATCTCGATTCATGCGCGGCTCCAACCATAAAACAATCTTGTGGCACACTCTGACACGGGGGGATGTCAGACAAATCCATGCCGTTTCAACTAGTTCAGGAAAAAATACTTCACCACAAAGTAGTCGTAAACCCTGAAAATAAAAATTGAGTTTAGAATTATTCCTGTCTTTTTCCTTTTCAATCCTTTATTCCTTTGCAGCTTCAACAAACAAAAAATGACCGGTTAATAGGGACAAAAAGGAAAGAGTCAGCAACAAACCTCAGAATTTACCTACAACATACAACCAAAAATCATCTTCAGTACTGCATACTATTACTCTTGAGTTCCAGTCTTAGTGGGTGCTCCATCTTTGCGACCTTGTGCCACAATAAAGAAAGTGTAGTAATTAAATACACACTCTTCCCTCGTAGCAGTCTCTTACATCCAAACTCCAAATTATTGAAGAGTATCACTCACCCAGCAGCACAAATATGACTAATGACCTCGTGGTGTCCAATCCTAAGTGCTAACTGTTGAGCTGCTATTAAAAGAAAATAGAATCATTGTGATCATTTTTTTAATTTTTACTAAGCTTAACTTAGTCTGTCACAAGTCACAATAGTGGCGCTCCCAATGTTTATTTAGGAGGGTTGGCACAAGGTTATAGTAGTGGGATCCTGTATGAATTAAACTTACTACATTTACGAAATCAACATAACTACCTATTCTATATAAAACAGGTGATGTTTCCCTCCCTATGAATTAATACGCCACGTAAAAAATTGCTTTTATGTTGGGTCACAATGACAATTTTAAAAAAAATGTTAGCTTTTCCTCTTTCTTAATTGCATAGTTTCGTATTTTTCAAGATGGCCCCGTCCATAACATATGTGGCTGCAGCAATTACATGCCTAAAACTTTTACTAATACCATCTTAGTAAGTATTTAATGATCTATTTGTAACCTGGATTGTTTTGTCTTGACATGCTGGCACTCTCTTTTTAATCGACTATTTTTTTTTAATCTCGTAAAACATGGTCTCTTTTCATTATTCTCCGTAGTAAATAAAATCCAATGCCTCAGAAGTTTTCAAATTTTTGATATTTGCTATTTTTCTGTATTATGTTTATATTTTGCCACTTTAAATTACTGCTCTTAGTTTTATTTGAACTGCTTCTGTTTTTATCGCAAAACAAGCCAACATTAAAAGTTAAACACTTCGACTACGATTTTTACGAAAATATGGAGATGTGGGGTATAATGGGCGAATGTTTTTTCCTTTTTTTTACTTTCTTTCATTAAACCCAATTTGAAATAGCCTCTATTACCAAAGTAACCTTTTTCATTTTATTAAATTTTTATTCCGAATAATATGTACTCATTTTTCATCAATCTAAAAATACTTCGAATTTCAACTTAGATTTAAATGTCAGACATTACCTTGATTTTTTAGCCACAAATAGAAAAATAATTGAAGTGAAATTTTAATTGACTTTAATTTTAACATTAAGCAGTTTTTCGGGACATATTGGTAAAATAAGGAAGGCTGCTCACAGTTACACATCACAGACATGTTAAATCAATAGATTTGCTAGTAGCAAGGAAGTGTGTATGTAAAAAAAAAATTTTTTAAGTTCCTCACACCCTCTTTTATTAAAAACTAAAGGAACCAGTTACAAATAGGCTGTGAACTTTTACGCAAGCTTGAGTAGCAAACCTGCAAGAGTGAGTTCGAGTCTCACTGGGTGCCCCATTCATTCGGTCTTGTGCCATATCTAAGCAAAAATGCTTAGTAAATTACGATTTACACACACTAAATATTTTATATGAATGAGAGAAAAACAAGAATAAAATGTAAACTTTTTTTTTTTTGTCGGTAAAGTTTTTGAGTGATAAAATATATCATTTTTTATTATGAATATTTTTCTTTCTTTTTCCTCTTTGTTTCAAAATTTTAAAGAAAAGGATTTTGATGCTTGGAGATATTTTATTTTCAATTTTTAATCTCTTACTGAATTAGATTATCAGTTTATAAATGTTTGGGGAGATATTCATAAAAACATTTTTAAAATCGATTTACAGTGAACAATTTTTAGACATGCATGCGAAATTATCATAAAGATCTTCCTACCACCTATATACACATAGTAATTTGGCAGACAGTAGTCTCCCTTCTCAATAGCTACTACATCGAGGTGTAGCAAAGGGCACGACTCCTTTCCCTAGATTGATCCACTTACCCTTGATCCGTACCTTATGCTGAGTGTTAAGCAAGGAGGCATCAAGGACCTTCTTTTTTTTTTTTTTTTAGTCTTTATGACTCAGTCTGGAATTGAGCCCAAGTCTCCCAAACCATTAGGAAACACTCTAACCATTATGCCAATAGCAGAAAAATTATCAACAATACAATTTCCTACATCTATTCAATTTTACTTGCCTGTGAATTGATTTTATAGTTGACTGCTATTTGTGTTGGTGAGAAAGAAAGTGTTGACTCAAAGATTAACTTTCTTTGTTCTATTTTATGCATAACAGAAGAAAAGTAGAAGATATGACCTTTACAAAGAAGATATAGCAAGAAGGTTTTCAGATATAAAGTAAAAGTTGGCAACCGTAGGCGAGTGTGACCCGAAGGATCCCTTTTTAATATCTACTACACAGAGGTGTAGGGGAGGGCGCTACTCTTTTCCCTGGATTGCTCAACATGCAATAAAATGTGGAATGAGAATTTGTTAATATATCCATTATTGAATGAGTTTGTAATACGGAAAAAATGTTTGTAAGTATTTAGACCAAAACTACATTGAAAATTTTACAATGAAATAATCAATGTTTGAATTTCGTTTTTTTTTCCCCAAGTTTAGACATTTTCTTCACCACACACTTCTATTGTGTTGTTTGTATATATTTACCCAAACCCCTTTGCTACAAGCAAAATGTAACACAAGGTCAAGCTTTTAAGCAGACAACAACTTATTTGAATTCAGAGTTTTCCTTCTCCTACATTGATTGTCTTACAAAAGCTAAAGAACCCTGTCTGCCTTACCAATTATCCATGCCTCCAATACAAACTCCCTAACAAATCAAGTTCCAAACTAATTTCATCAGAAAGCAACTACTTTTCATAATTGAAATCAGATTGTGATTGGTTGTGACTTGCAGCAAAGTGTGTGAGTTAACATATTTGAATTTTTATATTAAACTTACCTAATTCAAGTTACTTGTAATAAATGTTTTATATGCAAATTTGTTTGTATCTACTTGAGTTATAACTATTTCTTTTTTGGGTTTTGTATTGCAGCAGATCGACAGATTTCGAAGTCCACAGAAATTGGTTAGCAATCACACACAGTTTGCCCATCAAAAAATGGTATTATGAGGTAAAAAAAACTCTTCCTTTTCTTCATCGCTTAAAATAAATTTTATCAAAGTCATTTGATTTTTACCTGGTTTATGTTGCAATGACTTTGCTGTGTGAATATTCCAACTAGAAGAGGTGACTTGTTAACCTGTTTGCTACATCTTTTCCCATCTAAAAAGATACTTGTGACATTTTAAAATTAAAAGCACTAATCTACAAGTTGCTCTTCATAAAAAAAATATTTAAATATGTACGAGAAAAAAAACTACCAAATCTTATCTTAATTGAATACAAAATTTTTATAAACATTTTATTGTATTAAAAAATGATCTAGTCTTGACTCAGTATATTGAAAAGAAAAAAAATTTTGAAACATATATTTAAAACAAAAATGATTTGTGTGTCTTTAAATAAAATTGTCTACCACTATCTGTTATAATGGCTCAAGAATGGATTTTGCAAAATTCTCTATTCAAGTCTGAGAATGCAATACTCTTGATGGACAAAATTATGTGATTATGTCCATAACCATTTTGTACCTGATACTTGTTTATTAAGAAAAATTCAGTTCAACTTTTGTGCTGATTTATAAAATCTCTTGATTCAAAATTACCATTTTGGACTAGTTTTCTTCATCTTATAACATTCATAAAAATAATACTTCATTTCAGAATTGAAACTATTTTAGATTTGTGATACTTCATTTTAAAATGCTTCTTAATGTTTTTATTAGCCATAAGATTTTTATTTGTATTGGCTATTACTTTTTGCTTTAAATATTTCATGTAAATCTTTTCTTTTTTTTTTTTTAAACCTTCGTTATAATAAAGCTAAATGTAATGATGATTCAAAGCCAAGGGAGAAAACTCTTCAGTGGGAATGTACGAGAAAAAAAACTACCAAATCTTACCTTAATTGAATACAAAATTTTTATAAATATTTTATTGTATTAAAAAATGATCTAGTCTTGATGTTGTATAGTTATTTAAACGTTCATGCATCACAACGACACAACATCAAAGACAGACGCATGATAAAGACGCAAGAAGGAAGACACAAAAAGACTTCTTTAGAAAAATATTCACCTCTCACTTTATTGCAAGGGTTTGAAAGGGTTGTTTAAGGGTTTGCATGTGAGAGGATGCTGGAGACCGAACATAAACTTCATATTTTGACCCCACTGTTATGACCGTCACGTTGTGTCTTTCTTGTTCTCCTGATGTTGGGGTCAACTCCATCGGGGGGTTTTCCGAGGGCCCCCTCGGTCAGGTGTGGCCTTCCCTACCACATCTGGTCTCTATTGTCTGGAAGTCTGCTGGCAACTGCTCTGGGACCCAAACTCAACTGAGTTAAATAATAACTCAACGCCCACACGATCGCCTACTGGATCTTTGAAATCGAATGTTTAATCGTCATCAAGCGGAAATAACTGTCATGCAGTTCAGAGGTTACTCTCTTCCAGTGCATGACTGTAATGGCACAATGGGACCTTCACCTTTTCCCATATCATAAACCTTAATCCACCCACGCGATCTCTTTCGATTACTGGCCGTTGGAATGTGTCACTTCCTTCTGGTGTATTACCTTGGAATAGTAATTTTGGGCCGGGTCGAAGGTCAAAATATTACATTGACTCAGTATATTGAAAAGAAAAAATTTTTTGAAACATATATTTGGAAAAGTCGTGGAATCTCTTTATTGTAATTTATATCTAAAAACATTTGAGAAATTTCATCGTATTTTGTCATTATATCAGCTTCATCTATATTTACCCAATCTCTCTTGCCCAGACAGGATGTGACACAGGGACAATATTTAAGCAGAGTATAGCAGGTTTGAATTCAGAATTTTCATTTTTCTAGACTGGTTGCTTAACCAAAACTAAAGAACCTTGTCTGCCTTACTATTTACCTATAGCTGCCTCCAGTAATTCATAAACCTGGGAGCTATTTTATAAACATTTTCTTGATGGGTGGAATCTGAAATACCTTTATACACAATGTGAGTGTTTAATTATTGATTTTTGTTTCATTGTATATCAACTCCTATGGATAAATTAATACCAAAATTTGATTAATTTCTAAATGTTTGATCATATTCATAGCCATTTATATTTTTGTTGTTCTACTGCAATCATTTTTTTAATGACATTTTTTTTATTTTTCTATAATAATTCTTTTGTTTGCACACAGAGGGTTTCATAGATTCCTATTGAATACTGATAATTTTGAAACAGTTCTATTTGACCAATAGAGGAGACCCTAATAGGTACTACCAATCATGGTCAGAATGAACCTAGAAGTAGTGGCATTGAAGTGTTACCCAACACTCTCCAGAGATCCAGAACTGGAGCCTCACCATCAGGTGCAGTTTTATTTCACACCTGGACAGAAGTGTTTAATGAACAGTTGAACTAAAAATTATCTATAATTCTGCTTATTCATCCATTCACATGTTACACTCATCTACTTAGCCTCTCTGCAGCCTTGTTGGATATTCTTCCACCCTCTCCCCACAGTCAGTTGGGATATTCTTCTCTATAGATGTTGCTTCATCAGATCAAACACTGTTTGACTCTGATTCTATTGCCCTATGTTTACTCTATCTATCCTCACTAAGTAACATAGTAAACATATATTATTTTATTATGGTTTGCTGAGGATCAGATGAGCTCCAACACTGCTGTCAAAAGTGGAAAAAGAAAAAGAGCTCTAAAGGTTCATCAGTACCAACATTACAATTATCCACTAAATAGAATATGTAATTATATTTTGATTTTGTATCTTTGTTTATAAAAACCAGCTCATTGGCCTAGTGGGTAGAGTGTTCACCAATGGTCCAGGAGACCAACATTACAATTATCCACTAAATAGAATATGTAATTATATTTTGATTTTGTATCTTTGTTTATAAAAACCAGCTCATTGGCCTAGTGGGTTGAGTGTTCACCAATGGTCCGGGAGACCTGGGTTCAATCTCAGGTCGTGTCATACCAAAGACTTCAAAGATGTTACTTGATACCTCCTTGCTTAACACTCAGCAATATAAGGTATGTATCAAGGGTAAAGTGGAGCAATCCAGGAAAAGGAGTAGCACCCTCTCCTACACCTCAGTGTAGTAGCTATTGAAAAGGGAGCCTTCTGGTCACCCTCAACTATGTTCACCAACTTATCGCCTTATATCTTATCTTTGTTTATTGTTATATCAAACTTCATGGGTTATTTACTCTGTCAAAGCTTTCCTTGTTAAAGAACAGCACTGATCCCATTTAACACTTAGCTGGTGGGGATAAGGCAGTTCATACTTTTCCCAAGGGTATTAGTGTGGAAGTTTTTGATATAGAGCAATTGGAATTTAAACTCTCTTACTTAGAGGCTGCCTTTTAGCCATTACACCACAGGGACTCCCATTCCTTCTATATATTGATCTTATAGTTTTGGTAGAATTGAATACAAGCAAATGATATGTGTATTAATTATTATATACATTATTGTTATATATTTTTGTATCATTTATTGTAAAGGCAATTATAGGATTTATGTGATAAAATTGCAAATCATCCTTTCTTGCTTAAATAGCTTCTCTTTATTTTATTTTTTTTCATTCCATAGAATTTTTACAGGTCCTACTAGTTATAAAGTGTTATTCTAGTAGATTTTTTGTAATGGTTCAAAATTGAGTTATGAAAAGCAATTACATTTTTCCTAATGTAACTAAGATAATAATTATTTAATCTGTGATTATATCTGGCATGACATTAAATGACTAAGTGGTGTACCATTGGTCATGTGATTAACTCCAATTTAATAAGTATCCCTCTCAAAAAAGGTAGGAAATTATTTTTTTATCATTTAATATATCATCTATGATAAAATTCAGGTAGGAGGTACATTTAATATAACAGTTATTGCCATTGAAAATAGAATCTGTGACCCAGGTTCAAATCCTGGATGAAGCTTTTTGTATTTTATTTTGTGCTAATGTCCTTGGAAAAGATATGAATCTGTCTGTTCTCCCACCCATCTATGGGTAAATAGTAGGGCAGACTAATTTTTCTCTTGCTTTAGTTAGGCAACCAGTCTAGGAGAAGGAAAACTCTGAAATTAAACCTGTTTTATTCTAATTAAAAACTTAGCTTGTCTCTCATCCTGCCTGTGGCTGAGGGGTTAGGTAGATGCATGCTTATAAAATTCATATCTCATAAATCTTTTCCATTATTTTTTAACTTCAGGATACTTCTATTTGGACATTGGATTATCCTCCATTATTTGCTTGGTTCGAGTTTGGTCTATCCCAAATAGCTCAGTTCTTTGATCCACAAATGCTGGTGATCCATAAAGACCCTTATGCATCTTTGGCAACTATTTACTTCCAGCGACTTTCAGTCATTTTTTCGGATCTTCTTCTTATCTATGCTGTTCATGAGTAAGTAACATTTCTTTCTTTTTCATCTTCGTACATAGTCTTCATTCCATTTATCTACTGATTTTAATCATCTCAAATCAGAGTTTCTGTCACTACCTATAACAGTCCCAGCCAGTAAAGACATCAAACAGGGAAACACAATCTCCCCAAAGCTCTTTACCACTTGTCTCAAAATGGTCATCTGAGATATTGACTGGGAAGGAGGTATTGACATCAGCAGTAAGCTATTAACCCACCAATGATTCACAGATGATATTGTACTCATTACTGAAACCACCTATCAATTATGGCCAATACCAACTGAGCTGAAATATCAAAGTTCGGCTGTCAACCTCAAGATTGCATGAAAACTAAATTCAATGCATTCCAAGGACATACCAAAGGGCCGTACAGTGGTGAGAAGCTATGAAATTGAGGAGATGAATTTGTACATCTACATATGATGGATGGTAAATATGTGCCAAGACATGGAAATCTTGAAGAGAATAAGATCAAAGCAGAAGGCATTTACCATAATAAAAGATGTGCTCAAAGGAAAACGAGACAAGACCCTACATGACTATCTCTTCAATAACACAATTTTGCTTGTGATGTTATGTACAAGCAAAATGTGCACTACAACAAAGAAGGAAGAATAGAGACTGGTTATGGCATAGAGGGTTGTTGAATGATCTGTGCTGGGAATATTGTTACATAAACACATCCAAAGCAAGGTAATTTGGGAGCAAAGAAAGTGAAGGACATGATCATATTGAAAACAGAAGTTCTGCTGGGCTGGACACATTGTAAAGTTCAGACATTGGGTTGGCCCATGAAGTTATTAAATGGTATCCAAGAGACCTGAAACAACCAATCAGAAGACCTCCACAACAATGGGACAAAATTATCAAGCAATTTGGACCAACATGGAGAAGGGCAAAGGCAAGAGCAAGAACAAAATGGAAGTGCATTGTAGCTAACCATGTAGAAAAACACTGGACAACCTGATTAATGAAGGAATAAAACATAACCTGATTTTAATAAACAATGATAAAAATGTTCAATTCAGTAATTTCCTCAGGTAAACTTTTTTTTTGTTATATAAAAGGTTTCAGCTGGTTTGTTCTCCAACCTTCTTCAAGTAAATGTACCTAATGTTGAGTTTTGATATCCTTCTGATTCAATATTTTAAACATGTTCCATTTTTATAATTTAATTAATAATAATTTAACTTAAAACTATTATTCACTATAGATTTCAGAATCATGAACCTAATTTATTCTAAGCAATGCCTGTGAATTATTTGGATCCCAAACTACTGGGTAATTAATTACATCAGCTGTCTACAGAAACATCTGTGTGTTGTGTTGGGTACAACTTTATTTTTAATCATTTGAGTACCAAGTGCCTGAGTATAAATTTAGCTTCTACCAGTGCTATGGTATAGGAGGAAAATAAAAGTACCACCAGTCTTATAAAAATCTCTGTGGCTAGTGACTGCTTATTCTACCTGAATCTATATTGTATTCACTCAGGATAAAGGTTAATATTCAGGATACATCTAAATAATTTGATATTTTGATTCAATGCTTATGCTCTTGGGAATGACACGATTCCATTTGCCCTTCCTCCAGCTATGTTAAATAATAATGCAGACTTGAGACAATCAATCTCAGTGAAGGAAAGCTCTGAATTGAAACTAGCAGTACTCTGCTTAAAAACTAAACTTGCTGTCACAGCCTACCAGAGGGGTTGGGCAAATACATACAGCCAAGTCCTGATTATATAAGAGCTTAAAAGAAATTATATATTTTTAGATAGCCTTTATTTTATTGAGAAGTTAAAAATCAAATTTCAAAACCAATATGTTATTATTAAGATGTTTGAGGTAAATTACATATCAGTGTCTATTTACATTTCCCCATACATTGTGTATACTGTGAACATCTGTGTGAATTTCCCTTCTGCATGTGTTCTGTTTATTAATTGGGATTAAATATATTTTTTCTTGCATAACTGTATATTTGCTTTTTCTTTCTTTGTTCTTCATGTGATTTCTGTAATGTATTATTCAACATACATGTATAACTCCAGGCAAGAACAATAATGACAATTATTCTATGCATTCAGTTTTGAAAACTGCTTATAAAAATAAGATCAGTTCCAGATAGATTTACATTTTTTTTCTTAAAAAAGAAATTATGTTTAAATTGGCTGACTAGTTTAGAGTACCATGATTTACAAATATACACAGTCCCTCCTATAAATAAGTATGCCCCTACTAATTTTTTTATCAAAAATTAATCTTTATCTAAACTAAAGATATCAGCATTTTATTATTTCTAATAGGACATTATGCAATCAAAGCAGATATTCATCATCATCATCAAATTGTGCAGATTCCTTTAAATTTCTCTTGCCATCCCTCCCTATCATCTATTGCTCTTTGCAGGTCCTTTAGATGGCACCCAGTGTCTGCACAAAGCTGATGTAAGTCCTTGCTGATCAGCCAACACTAATGCTCATATGTAGGAGTCTACAGGAGATTGTTGCTTCTGAGTTCATCCTTGCTTCAGCTGTGCCAAGCATGTCTAGTTCGTCTCATATGGATGGTTTGTGAGATAGGAAGTAAGTGGCCCTACAACTGCTGTTTTTGAATGCTGCTTCCAGGATTTGTTCAAAACAGCTTTTTTTCTCCAAGAGTTTAGTTAATCCAAGTGGTACAACCATACAGTATTACTGACAAAGCTACAGCTTGGAAGAAACCTCATTTTATTATATTGGAAAAATCAGATTTCCCTATGATCAATAACCTCTCCATGCATTTTCTATGCATATGTTGACATGGCTTTGAGTAGATGAAATATTGCTACTAATGTATATGAACTGGTTTACTCATTTTAGAAGCTTGCCACTTAATGTGGAGATGGCTCCTTGTTTAAAACACATGAACTCTATTTATCTGCATTCACATAAAAGTCAATGCCTCTTGCTGCCAGCTCCAGGCTACACAACAGGGATTCAGCTTGGCAGGTAAATTTGTGAGAAGCACTACTTCACCTGCATAGTTTGCATCTGTAATGATTTCTGAAGATATCATCTGCTTCTTCCTTTTTTTTTAGCATAAGACCATTCTCTTCCATTAAATCTATTGAAGTTTATAGTAGGTAATCTAAGCAGATTATAAATAGATATGGCACTAATGTATCTCCTTACAAGGCTTCAGCAATAGTCAAAGAAGTCTGTCACCATCAGGTGATTAAACCATAGCTTTTGTGTTCTGGTAGACCCTCATTATA
Source organism: Sepioteuthis lessoniana (assembly GCA_963585895.1). Taxonomy (NCBI): domain Eukaryota; kingdom Metazoa; phylum Mollusca; class Cephalopoda; order Myopsida; family Loliginidae; genus Sepioteuthis; species Sepioteuthis lessoniana. The sequence continues at coordinate 73,897,578 of OY757907.1, forward strand.
GTTGTAACAGTTTCTTTGGGGAGACTGTATGCTAGTGGTATTTGCTCCATTTTTTCTCTGTTTATGAAATCAAATGCTTTGGAGAAATTTACAATAAAAAATGTTCCCTGGAGATTTTTTGCTCATAGTTTTCCAATGATTCAACAAATAGTCAGGATCTATAAAGTTGTAAATTAATTTCTCCAAAAACCATTCTGATTTTTCCTAAGAATTTCCTCAACTTCCTGTCAGATATGCTTGAGAACCAAGGCATTATAAACTTTAGCAGCGACAGCAGTAAGTATTATGTTTCTATAATTCTTAGTTTTTCCAGGGTTACTTTTCATGAGGAAGGGAAGCCTTTCATCTATTTTTCTATTGGGTTTTGTTTATACATTGAGTTGCATAATCAAAGATTTATGCCATCAAATTTCCTTGTCTTTCATACTTCAGGCGGGATTTCATTTGCATATGCTGCTTTTCTGTTTTATATTTTTTCAGTATTGCATAAAGTTCTTCCTTGATAAACTATCCAACTTTGATGTCTAATCGACCATTATTAATTTCTT